>VYZP01013923.1:5273-44490 GCA_013400635.1 Hypocryptadius cinnamomeus
TCACAAACTGTAGTGTTTTGTAGGATTTTAAGTGAATATTCCATTGGAATATTTTAAGGAAATATTTGATTATTATTGAAATTCAGGGCTAAAATCAGAGCATTTTGTCTTTACCCAAAGTCTTGTGAAAGTTTGCTTTTTCTCTTGGAGATGAGCCTGTTGATGCCTATTTAGTTCTTTCATTTTCAGGACATTTTTCTTTTGTGCAGGAAATATTTCTGAAGAGTTTAATTAAATTTAGATGCAGAAAAGTTTAATTCTTCTCTTTGTCTTTTTGAGGGCCAGGTGAGGAATAAAAATCTGATCTGCTGAGATCTTATTCCCAAAAATGCTCCAAAACTGGGTAAAAGTGGATTAATTTCTGTTTCACATCCTCAGACCCTCTGAACTGAAATGTTGGTGTGAGATCCCAGTTGGAACCACTCAGGAGAAAGTCCTGGGGGTGGAAATCTCCTTTCTGTGAGAAATCAAGCAAAATACAACTTAGAAGCATTTAGGAATTGGGGTTTTAGTGTATTCAGAAGAAAATGGTAAATATCACATTTGAGATGGGATTTTCACTCTTGTGAGGACATTTTGGTTTTTAAAAAAATTTTTCTCAGAAATTAAATATATTTGAATGAAAGTCCAAAGGTTTCTGAAGACTTTTTGGTTTTTTTTATGTTCTTAGGAATTAAATATATTGGCATGAAAGTCCAAAGGTTGCCAAATCTTGCCAACTTTTCCAAGCAGAAGCATGGCTTTGCCTCTGCAGAGAAAGGAGAAATAAAACTGGAAATTGAGGTCTTGGAGGAGAAAAAAAAACCCAACAAACCTCCTTCCAGAATTCTGCACTTTTTCCTCGCAGTGCTTTTTCCCAGCCATCAGTTCCTGCCTGCTCCGTGGTGAAATGAAGCCCACGATGACAAATGCCAAGGCTCAGCCCAAATAAATCAGTTTATCTGCAGTGTGTAATTGGGAGATGTCTCCCTCCTGAAGGATGGCAGGCAGTGATTGAGGCACTGATCATAAATAAACCTGGCAAACTGAATTTTCTCCTTTTCCTGCATGCCCCAGCTTCCAGGCTTGGACACTTCCATTTGGACTGAGGGCTGACTCTCATTCCAGTTGCATTCAGGGATGATTTTCCCTCGTCGTGAATTAATTTTTAGGTGCCATCCATGCCCTGCTTGGCCAGGAAATGTTTAGGAAAGAGAAATAAAGGATGTTTTACCGCTGCACAGTGTGGAACTGTGTGAAAAGGGATTTCCCTTGCTTTAAAAGCTGGATTCCTGCAAAAACCTGTGGAAAAGCAAGGCCAAGTAATCCTCCCTCTGCACCAGGGGAAACACAGAATTTAAATTTGCTGCAACAGAAACCCACTTTCATTCCTATAGATTTGGTTACAAATAAATAGGTAAAACTCTTATTTTCCGAGCAGCACTGTGATATCCTGCATTAATTTCCCATGAAATATCAGTTGAAGGTGTTGAGTAATTTCCTTGGAAAAACAAATAGCATTTTCTAGTGCTAACAGCAGAGACGTGCTGGTTAATCCATTGCTTTGTTATTTTGTCTCAAATTTCATGGGCAGGAGATGAAGTGAATTAATTTTGTTAAAAGATGACCTTTGGAATGGGCTCCCTGCTGAGTGTTTTAATTATTGGAGCAGGTATTCACAGCTTGAGACCCAAAAATGTTGATTTGTGCGGAGAGTCTCAAAGAGAGGGGAGAAATGAATCCATGGTGTCGCCTCAGTGAAGTCAGAGCCACTTCTGGAAAAGGAAATCCTGGAAATATCCATTTGGGAATGCCTACTTTTTCCAGGGGAGCCTGCTGGGAAATGTCTCATAATCATATTTTAATAGTGGGAGTTTTGCTGTAGGAATGCTGTTGATTATTTGGCTGTGGGTTTTTTTGGTCTTTTTATTAAAAATGCTTTTAATTTCTTTAAATAAAATGGATTTAGTAGATTTAGATTGGGCATTGGGATGGAATTCCTGTCTGAGAGGGTTGGATGGCCCTGGCACAGGTACCCAGAGAAGCTGTGGCTGCTCCATCCCTGAAAATGTCCAAGGCCAGGCTGGATTAGGACAGTGGAAGGTGCCCCTGGCCATGGCAGGGGGTGGCACTGGATGGGTGATTAAGATCCCATTATTTGATTAAAAACCCCAAAAACTGAGAAATGTGTTCCTCTATCAAAGAATTTGGGACTTTAGGCCACCCTTGGAGCTAAAACTCCCAAGAAATTTCAGTATCACTGTGTCAGTGTTCCCCCACAGCCAGTTTTTCCCTCTGGATGGCAGAAATCAGGAATTTTCACCTCACACCGTCCCCCCACTCACCTAAAAGATGCCCCGGGCAGTTTTTCCATCCATCCCCTGGATCTGGGCAGGGCAGAAACAGGAAAAGCCAATTTTGTCTCCCCACACTGAATCCAGGAGCAGATTTTCTGTGGAGCCAATTATTAGTTAAACAGGGGATAATTGGATTTATTAGGAAAACTCTGCAGGGCCTCAGGAGCAGAGCAAAGCCCTGAGAACAATGGGCTGTGTGGGAAGAGGGCAGCTGTCAGTGGAGCTCTCGGGGATTGGTGTTGGACCAATATTATTTCATATTTCCCTTAATGACTTTGGCACCAGGAGTCAAAATGTGCAAATGAAATTTGCTGATGACACAAAACTGGGAGTCAGCCTTGACACCGAGGAGGATTGGATTAATTAGGCAGGATTAGATGACCTCCAAGCCTGCAGTAATGGAATTAGGGGGAAATTGAGTAGTGCAAGACTGGGGTCGTGTCCTGAAGGACAATGAGCTGAATTCCAGCAGGATGAGCAGGACTTTGGGGCTTTTCCTGGATCACAGGAAGCTTTGACCCCTTAATGGTGAGAGAGGCTGGTGAGCCAGACCAAATCTGGGATTGTGGCTCCCTGTGCTCAGCTGGCCTGGCAGAAGGGAGGTGGCTGCTCCCCGTTGTCACCCTGATATTCTCTGAAAAATCCCTTTGCCAGGGATTTCTTCTCCTGGGAAGCTGAGAAGCCTCAGAGAAGAATGAAAAATAATAATTACCTGATTGCTTCTCCCCGTTTTGCTGCTTTGGAATGTGGTCTGCAGATTGTTTGCCAGCAGGTGAATGTTTGATGGGTTCCATGTGAATTGGTTTAACTCAATGGCCAATCATGGCCAGCTGTGTCGAGGCTCTGAGAAGTCACAAGTTTTTATTATCCATTCTTGCTAAGCCTTCTGTAAGTATCCTTTCTCTATTTCTTTTGTATAGTTTTAGCATAGTATTATTTTAATATAACACAATATAAAATAATAAATCATCCTTCTGAGAACATGGAGTCAGATCCATCTCTTCCCTCATCCTGGGGGCCTCACAAAGACCACACTCCATGGGGACACTGGGGGATAAAGAAGGAGGGGAAGCTGCTCAGAGGGTGTTTTTGTGGGCTGGACAAGGGGGTAGGAGCCAGGTTTGAGTAGACTGAGGATAGAAATTAATGGGAGGTTTGGAGCTGCAGCGGGCCAGGAATACTGGGCAAGAAACTTCAAACCCTTCTGTTTGTTTACCTCAGAAAATGAATTTTTGGGCTGCTGAGGTGGTGTCAGGAGTGAGTGGATAAAGGATTAAAGGATATTATTATGATGAAAGGATGACCCTTTAATAACAAGTAAAATGCAAATTTCCCTGCTCCATTTCCTGAGGAAAAGCCACAAGTCTTGGCCTTTCCCAAATAAAGCCCCCCCCAGCCCTGTTTTTCTGGAGTGCTTTACAATGATTAGTTGATTATTTCAGTGTAATTACATTTCCAGAAGGAGTTTTGGCTCTGCTCTTCCGAGTAGGTATTATTTGCTTTATGTAATTGTGGAGCTTTGGTTGTCGTGGCAACGGGACAGTTTTTAAATTTAGAAACTAATTTGTTTTCTGTCACTTTGCTCTTTACTGTTAAGGAGACAAGCTGTTTGCTATTAAATAAAACTTAAAAAGGAGGAGAGATTAAATGTGGATAAAAATATAATGTAAAAAATATCGTGTAGCATTGACTTGGAGCTGAAGGAGAAATCACTGGCATGGCTGGGAGGGAAATTCCTGAATTTCTTGGGGATAAAGAGGAAGTTTTTGTGCTGCTGAGGGGGATGTTTTGTGCGTGAATGGGAATAAATCTAATGGGGCTGCTGCAAAGGATAGGAGGCCTGGAATCCCAAATTCCTGAGTTTATAATCCCATTTTTTTGTTCTCTACAGCAGTGGGGTCACTTGTCCTCTTTAATTTTTGGCGAAAATAGTGACAATATGCACATGATTTAAGCAAGTTGTGGAGTTAAGCACCTGGAAAATCTCAAAGTGATTTTTTCCCCCCTCTTCCCAACAACTGAGGGATTTCCTGCTGTTTGTCTAACCTGTCCTAAAACCTCTCCTGATGGAGATCCCTGAATAATCTGATCCTCTGATCAGCTCTACTCAGGTATAGGAAAAAAAAAAGTCCCATTTCCTGCTTAAATCTCCTCTGCTTCTCTTTAGGCCCATTTTTCTTGTACTATTTCCTATGGATTTGTCCTTTCTCCTTTTTGCAGGAATTTTATCTATCTCAAGGCCTTTCTTGGCCCCTTGAGGGTGTGTGGGGTGCAGGAAACACCGAAATTTGTGGTTAAATTAAAATCAGAGGAACAGAATTCTTTGGCTGTAGCAGGGGCGCCAGCCAGGTGTCCAAACCACCCTATTTTAGAAAAAAACTTAATTTTTTTTTTGACCTGTGAGGGACTCAAATGCCTTCTTGAGCCTAAATGCAAGAATTTCCCAATCCTAAGTTTATTCATTATAAATTAGATAAAAAGGAGGTGGAATAATTTTATTGGATGACTTAGACTATTGGATTATTAAAAAAAAAAGGAAATTAAAAAAGGAAAAAGGAAGAAATCAAAAGTGCTGGTCAGTGTTACTGAGCAACACCTCTGGTAATTAATCTGTGTTTTTGTGATATTTCTGTTATTATATTTTGTGTTAGTTTGTTTGGTAATGTAAATTGAATGAGATGAAATGGCAAAATTAGAGTGAAAAGCTCCGTGCTCAGAATTTCCCGGTGATGTCAGCAGAGGATTCCTCCGGAAAATCCCGTGGTGGGAATCACCTCTCAGTGCCTGGGGCAGCCAGAAACACTTTCCCAGCTCCATTCAAAATTCAGGAATTCTGGATTTATCCCAGCAGCTCCCTGGGATGGCCTTTGTCCCATTGGGTTTGGTTTCTCTGCTCAAATTTTCTGGAAAAATAATGGAAATGCAAAATATGGAGGAACATTTGAGGTGGTCACCAGCTTCCATGAGGTTTTTAGGCTTTGCTGCCTAGAAAAACATAGTAAAAAACATCAATTAGGAAGCTGACATTATTCCCAAGAAATGGCTCACTTTCCAAAGGGATAATAAAAGGATGAAAATGAGGTGGAATAAAAAGTGCTGCTGAGAGAGATGGATTTCTGGGCTGGGCTGCTTTTAATGGTTCTGTTCAGCTGATGCCTTGTGCAGGCTGCCCTGGAGCAGAGGCTGGCCAGAGTTCCAGAATGAAGCAGGGATTGATTCCAAGGATCTCCTCCANCACTTCAATGCATCCATGGTGACAATCCAGGACACTCCTGAACATCCACTGGCACCCTGATGTGCCAAATATGCCATGGAAATAAAAGAATAATTTTCCCCCAGTCCTTCTGGGAATGCTCTGTGGCCAAAACCAGCTGGTTTTTTAAGAAACTGGAGACATTTTCTTTATTTTAATGCTTTGTCCACGGTGGGTTTTGTTGGAGCCTTAATTCCCAGACTCTTTCTGGAGCTGTGGATTAAGCTGGGATGTTCCCTTGGAGACAAAGGTGGTATTTTAGATTATATAATACAGGCTCGGTACTTTTCTTTAAACAACATCTAAATCAGCCTGGGATCTTTCCAGAAAAGGGAGAATATAAAATATTGATGTTCCTGCTGGAAAAGTAGGTCTTTGAGATTAATTTTTGTTCATAAAATAGAAAGCCAAGGATTTTTAAATGACTTTGAAGAGCCAGGCTGGGGAATTTAGCCAAGGAGCTGCAGGTTTGTGTTGGAGATGTTTTTTTTTTAAAATTTTTTTTTGCTCACATTGGTGGCCTCAACTCGAGCTGGTGAAAACTGAAATTCAAAGTTGAAACTTTGGAATCATGGAACAGTTTGGGTTCCCAGCTGTCCTCAGCCTTGGATTTCCATGGGAACAGCAGCACTTGGGGTGGAGCAGAGGAGTTCGGGAGGTTTCAGTTCTGGGATTCAGCTCCAATTAATCCTGTCATGAAAATCTGGGCTGGAGCAGACTGAGCTCCACACATTTGTGCTGCTGTTCGGGCAGGAAAGAATCAAATTGTGGAGTTTCATCCCAAAATTCCTAAGTTTTAAGTGCTGCTTTTGGCTGTGGAGTTGTCCTACCAATCTCCTCTGTTAAATCCACGTATTTAGGAGGAGAGTGAGCTCAAAAATTGGTCAGATGTCCTAACATTTAAAGCAAATACATACCAAGAGAATTTAATTTGCAAAATTTGGAATTTAGAGGAATTTTGATTGAATTTATAAGAATTTTGATTGAATTTATAGGCAATTGATAAAAAATCCACTTTAATATATAGACATTTTAATTTATTTTATAGAAATTGTAATTTATAAAAAAATAATTTTCATCTATAGACACTTTATTTTATAGAAACTTTTTCAATTTATAAAAAATTCTTTATTTTCCCTAGAATACTAATAAAAATTATGACCTGACTTATCCTCCAGGATGGCTTTATCTGCTCTGGGCACTGAAGTTCTGCTTAAATAGTTTTTAAACTGATTAACAGCTCTGATTAAAGATTCAGCACAGCTGAAAGGCATGTTTGTGTAGCTTTTATATTGTACTCAAATTTTAAAAAAATATGAAAAAAAAAAGGAGGCTGCACATAATCTCAAAAAGAGGTGGGTGTGAGTTTTGTAGTCCCTGTGTGTGGCTTTGAGAGAGGAATTTGAAAAGCAGCAGCACTTCTACTTGCCTCTAGAATAAAAACTCGTGGAATTTTGTTCAGCCACTTATTTATAACTTTTATTTTTAGTGGAGTGGAATAATAAGATGCACCACTCAAAGTGGCATTTGGGTGTCATCAAATAATTTTTTTTTTCTTTCCACCCAAGCAAACAGTGCAGAGAATTTATGAGTAAGTGCCTGGTTTTATCTGAGCTCAAGAGTTTGCTTTTTTCCTGTCATGATTCCTTGGTTACAATCAAAAAACAGGGATTGAGTTGCTGTTTCCTGGAGCTGGTTGAGGAGAGCTCTGGTAGTGTAGTGGAAATGTTGAACCAAACACAAATCTAATAATATAAATCCACAAAAAAAAGTGTGTTGTAAGGCAAAATATCTCCTGGAGATGGAATTGTGGCTGTTTGGATAAAACAAGCTCAAGGTTTAAAGATTTATTTATTTTTTATTGCAATTTTGACATGGTGGCCGCCAAAAAATGATCTAAGAAGCTTGGCAAGCATGTGTGGGTATTTTGTGAGGGGGTGAGGATGCAGCAGCCTCCTCCTGTCCTGATTATCCCCCTGTGGACCCAGCCCCAGGGATGCTCATCCCCACCCTTGTTCTCAACACCCCCAGAATTTCTCTCACCCTTTCCTCTGGCATTTCCAGTGCTGAGAGTTTGAACTGGGCCTTCAGCCAGAGCTCTCTTTTATATTATATTTATATATAATTGTATATTTATATTCTATAATGATATGTTTATATTATAGAATATAATCATATATTTATAATTATTATATATATGTATAATTATATATATGTAATTATGTATTTATATATAAGAAAATATTTTATTTTTCCCTTTTGGGTAATGAGAAGAGTGCACAAACCCATGGAATTCCCTGGATTTCCCTGTTCCAGTTTGCAGGGACACCTATTTAATAATCTGGATTATGCAAAAGTGAGAGAGGCCTGTTGGCAGTGTGAAGCTATTTTATCTAATTGCCACTGGAATATATTTTTCTTGGAAGAACTCTTGGACACAGGCTCACACAGAGTTTGTCAGCACTTTGTTAGGAGAGCCCTGAGCAGCTCCAGATGCTTTTCTGGGAGGAATCAGTGAAAGGCACTGACAACTTTATTGGCTGCTGACATGAGCTTGGATCCATCCCTGGAATGGGCTTGGAAGGATGATGGAATTGCAACAGCACACAGCCCTGAGGTTAAAATCAAACTCAGGGAGCCTTTGCTACATCTTGGATGAGCATTTTTAACCAAATCTTCCCGATGTTTCTCCTCGTTTGGCCATTCCAGGGATCCATTTCGCTGTGAAAAATGCCAAGCCTGAATGGAAAAGGTTGGCAGTGTGCTGGGAAATGCAATTTGCAGGGCTAATTGATGTCTGTAAGGCACAACCTGACAGCATTTCTGCAGTGCTGGGCTTTAGCTTTATACCCACTCAGTTTCCTTATCAGCTCCGTGCCAGTGCTTATCACATCACTCTCTCTTTCACTGCTCAATTTACTGCAGCTGCCAATGGCACCTCTCCCTTTCTTAAAGCACAGGGCCTTTCCAATTTCCAGGAATGTTTACAGTCTCCTCCTAATTTGGAGCAGGTGTTGGAGCCTCTCTGCTCTGCTGTGCAGCAGAAGGTTCATATATTTTTCATTATAGATGGAGATAAATCCTGGTGCTTGGGATGGCCATCTGTCCATGGGTTTGTTCTCCTGGACTATAAATAAAATGGTTTGGGGTTTGTTTTGATTTATTTGATTGTGAGCCTGGTGTTGATGAGGCATCCCACTTCCCACATGGAGTTTTATGGTTGGTCATTACCAACCTGCCTCATTTCGTGATGGGACTTTTTGTGTTGGGATAATTCTGGTAAAAATCAGGTTGTGGGAGTGTGAGCCAAAAATTCTTGGGGTTTAATGTCCCTGTTTAAAATGGATGGAGCTCTCCTATGATTCAGGATCAGTCTCGTGTGATGTGACCCTGAATTTCTGAGACAGTAAATAAATAAAAATACCTTGGAGGAGGCTGTGTCCAGGCAAGTGATGGAATCGCTGTCCTTGGAAGAATTAAAAAAATGTGCAGATGTGGCACTTGGGGACGTGGTTTGGGGGTGGCCTTGGCAGTGCTGGGGAATGGTTGGGCTTGGTGATCTTGGAGGACTTTTCCAGCCTCAGTGATTCTGTGGTAATGGGGGATCATGGAAAGGGCTTTTGGTCCTGCTGGAATTTTTTTGCTTTCCCAGGGATAACATTAAATATTCTGGGTGTCCCTCGGTGCTGTCTGAGCTCGTTATCCCACTCTGCATCTCATCCCCTTCCTTGGAGAGAATAAAATTCCCAAACTCATCTGTCCAGCTCATGGCATCCCCTCTCTGCTGCTTTTTGGGTAATCCTTTGTTTTTTCCAGCATCTTCATCACCTTTCATGGCTATTTTCAGGGCAGGGCATGGATTCTGCACTGAGCAGGATTGGAGACATTGCAGGATTTGGTTGTGGAACCAAATGGTTGTGGGACCTTCATGATGGGCTCCCTCCAAACAGAAAAATAAGAGTTCCTGATGGAAATCAGGCTGTGGGAAAGGGCAGGGAGGTTCAGAGCTGGTGCCATCAGCCAGCAGAAAGCTGGGGTTCTGTAGGGAGTCTGAAATCCGAGGGATTTTGGCACAGTTTGCTCTTTTTTTGAACTTGTTTGATAATGGAGTGTCATTAATGTGCCTCTGAGCGTGTTAACACAGCTGCAGCTATTGTGTTTTTGGGAGGGAACAGATCTTGTATCCCTGCCCTGAGAAATCTTATGGGAAATTTTCCAAGAGCTCATTAATAGCAGAGCCTAAATATCCATTCCCCTCCAAGAATGAGCACTCTGGGCTCTGCTTAATTGTTCTGGCAATTAATTTGATACAAGAGCACTTCCAAACAAGCAGGTGGGTGAAGGCTGTGGAGAGCTGAGGTTGTATCGGCCTCCAGCCACTTTCTGCCCTCATCCCACCCAAAATGATCCATGCAAACCTGCTGGGGAAGGGCATGGATCCTGCAGGACAGGTCCTGGTGAGTTGGAAATGGCTGTGCATTTGAGGGGTGTCTTGGTTTGAAAAGCCAGGTGTCTGTTAAGGAAGGCNTCCAGCCACAGCTTGCATTTCCAACCCAAATATCCCAAGGAGATATTTGGAATGGCTCTCTGTAGTTTGGAGGTAGAGAAAACTCTTCCCTAGATCCTGGGTCATCACTGAAACTTTCCTGCCTTTCCATAGTTTATATATGGACAACTGCTTACCTTTGGAATTACAGCTGGTGCTGATGGCTCCTCTTTTCCAGGAAAAATAGCACTGAGAAAGGGTGGAGAAAGGTGTGGTTTGGTTTTCAGGGAAGATTCCCCTCCTTGCACCAAGAGCTGACCAGAGAAGGGTCTGGCCAGGTGCGCTTCTGTCCTTGCCATCCATGGGGTTTTTTTCAGGAACAGAAGAAATGGTTCTTTAAATATAATTTAAGAGGTTTTTCAGTGCTTGTCTTAAAATTTCAGTCCAAAGTAGGATTTGGGAAATGTGTGCTGCCATGAAGGGACCTGGGACCGTGGAGCACTTGGGCAGGTTTGAGCATCTCAGCTGCAGAAGGAAAGAAAATTTATCTCACCCAAGTCCTTGGTGTCATTAACTCAGGGACTCAGGAACTGGAGTTTGGCTCTTTATTCCCCAGCATGTCTGATTCTGATCCTGTGGAAATAAAATAATTATTATTAGTTCCCATAACTCCAGTGTATTTCAGTCAGATGAAAAAGAACAAGTAATGTTTTTGACTGGTTTGACTGATGGATGCTAGGAAATAAAATATAACTTCTGCAAGGAAAGGATAAAAATAAATAATAGGGTTATTCTTCCCCACAGATTTCTGGGTAGTTCAGAATAAATAACTTGGAGAAGTTTCGCACAGAAAATCTCAAGAGCTGGTTATTTCAAGAGCAGACATTCTTTTTTTTTTCATTTTGTGGTGAGATGGCCACAAGTGGTCTGAAAATTTAAATAATTTAAATATAATGACTCCTACAAGAGACACTCTTGAGGCATTCAGAGCCAGGAGAAAGTTGTCTGAGGGATTTTCTTTAGTGTGACTTCTTACTCAATGAAGGTTTAGTTCTGTTTTCTTCTCTCCAAGCGCAGGACCTGCTTAGGGAACTGAAAACTTGGATTTTTTTACGTATTCAGCCCTTTCCTTCCCTTGACATGGTGCCACCATCACCAATGAAGTAGAAGGTCTTCAGATCCTTCAATGTGAAGTAAATCTCCAATTTCTGCTGATTTTATATCCAGGGGTGACAATAGCCTGACTGCTTTGGCTTCCTGGCGTGCTCAGAATTTGTGCATTTTGCAAGAAATGACAGAGTTATCTCAGCCTGCAGCTGAGAGCATCTTGCTAATATTAAGCAAATATTAAGCTCTAATTTGGGAAAGTATTCCAAAAAATAAGACTTTACAAAAAAGAGGGATAATGGACAGAATTGAGTTCGGCAAAGAGAGAAAATTTGGTAGGAATTGAGTCAAACACCTCAGAGGAATGGAATATTTCTTCTCTTCTATGGTGATCTCTGTTTTGAAGTCTGTAATTGTTTGAGTGCATTTAGACTTTTTTCTTTAGGGTTTTATTCTCTATCTAGACACATCAGGAAATAAGAAATTAGCTAGCTACCTGCTCTTCAAAGTGACCAAAGGGGCAGCTGGAGATAAATTACATTGTACAGTTAAAAATTTAAACAGAATCTGTATCTGCTCCATGCTCCCTTGAACAGAAACGTGGATCAGGTGGCAGAACTTTGGGAATTCATGTTTCCACTGCCCTGCCTGCCCTTGTACCTTAATTGTGAAGCTCTGGAGAAGAGAAATGTCCTCCTGGTGCTGCCCAGTCCCCTGGGATCCCACTGGAATTTGTTATCCCTGTGGCCTGACTGATTTCAGGAGAGCAGAGAGGGGAGCAAGTTCCCACTGCAAGGATGGAAAGAGGGGCTGCAGAGCAGCTCAGAAATGCAGGATGAGGGTTGTAAACCTTGGATCTGGCACTCCTGGATCTTTTCTTTGTGCTGTGGTAATTGGGATGTTCGCCTCTGCAGCAGGAGGTGGGGCTGGAGCGTGTCCAGGGAAGGGAATGGAGCTGGGAAGGGTCTGGAGCCCCAGGAGAGGCTGAGGGAGCTGGGAAGGGAATGGAGCCCCAGGAGGGGCTGAGGGAGCTGGGAAGGGAACGGAGCCCCAGGAGGGGCTGAGGGAGCTGGGAATGGAGCCCCAGGAGAGGCTGAGGGAGCTGGGAAGGGTCTGGAGCACCAGGAGAGGCTGAGGGAGCTGGGAAGGGGCTCAGGCTGGAGAAAAGGAGGCTCAGGGGGGACCTTGTGGCTCTGCACAACTCCTGACAGGAGGGGACAGCCAGAGGGGGAATTTGGGATCTTATCCAAGGGAACAGGGACAGGAGGAGAGGGAATGACCTCAGGCTGGGCCAGGGAAGGCTCAGGTTGGAACCAGCAGGAATTTCCTCATGGAAAGGATGAATAAACTTTGGGAGGAGATGTCCAGGGAGGTTTGGAGTGCCCATCCCTGGAGGCGTCCAAGGAATTCTTGAATGTGGCACTCAGTGCTCTGGGCTGGGGACAAGGTGGGCATCGGGCACAGCTTGGACTTGATCCCTGAGGGCTTTTCCAGCCTCAGCGATCCTGGGATTGTTCACCCAGCTGAGCGTTCCCTGCCTTCTCTCACCCCAGGGTCCTGCCCACCCTATCCCAGTGCTGTGCCAATATTATTTATTATAGATGATATTATTTATAGTTTATTGCAAGAGCAGATGGCAGAATCCCTTCCTGAGGTGTTAACATGAATCAGCAGCAGGACAAACACCTCCCACTCCATGGGGAACATCCCAGCAGGGAGGGGAATGGAGGTCAGGGCTCAGCCTGGGCTCTCCCAGGTAAATCCATGTTTTCCTGCTGCAGGAGCAGCCCAGCTCTGTAATAAACAGAGCTCCAGTGATTTGGAACCTCCCACTTTACCTAAGCCCTCATATCTTATTTTCCTTAGCGTTTTCTTAACCTTCAAAGAGGAATGGATTAAGTTTTTAAGTAGGAATGTGCTGGCAACTATCAGGACTTGTGTTTACCACCCAGAAAAAAAACTTGTCAGGAGAATAACTTTAGAAGAGGAGGGAATGATTCCTTGCTTAATTATACATTTAAAAATGGCAAATTTATTCCTGCAGATTATTTCAAACAAATTATTCAGTCACCCTTAGGGAGCACTGTGAAATGGGGAATACTTGGGCTCCTCTGCTGGAACAGAATCCTCCTCTCCTGGGTTATGGGTGAGGGTTTGAGCTGGGATTAGACCAGGAGAACTGGGAAAGGATCACATCAGCTCTTCGTTATCACAGTCCTGTTAAGGGATACCTCACCTGCAGTGAGTGTGCTGCTCCTGTGCTCATCTCACACCAATTAATGCAGATTTTCTCCTGATTGAAGCTTTGTGTGACAGTGGAACCCCCAAAACGCCACCATCTGTTGTGGGGGAGAGCAGACTGGGAACAAAACACCCTCTGGGGAAAGTTTAGGAATGATCCCAAGGCTATTTGTGACCTGACAGTAAATCCCAGTTGTTTTGTGCACCTTGAGATTCACCTCGTGCACTGGCCTTGAAATTGGGAAAATTGGGAAGGTTGGGGATGTGGTGCAAGCCTGGGAATCCTCATGGATGCTTCCAGCAGCTTCATGGCCAGCATGGGCATCCCCCTGCAGGGTCTGGTTCAGCTCTCCTGCCCTTTTCTGGGAAAAGTCAGCTTTCCCCATTCTGGAGTGACCTGCTGTGGCTTTTATGTCTTCTGTCCAACAGCTCCATCTGCACCATTAAATTCCTGCAGTTGAGAAGTGGGATTGTGAACTCTGGGAGAAAAGGCTTTCCTTAAATTCCATGGGGGAAAGGGGCCTGGATCTGGGGCATGAGCAGGAATTCCTGGGATTATCAGTTCTGGGAGAAAAGACTTTGGTTAAATTCAATGAGGGAAAGTGGCCTGGATTTGGCCAGGAATTCCTGCAATAAGATTTGGAATCCCTGCAGTAAAATGTGGGATTATCCATCTTGGGAGAAAAGACTTTTGCTAAATTCCATGGGGGAAGTGGCCTGGATCTGGGGCATGAGCAGGAATTCCTGCAGTAAAATTTGGAATTATCCATTCTGGGAGAAAAGACTTTGGTTAAAATCCATGAGGGAAAGTGGCCTGGATCTGAGGGGTGAGCAGGAATTCCTGAATTTCTGGACTGGTGGCAGGGAAGTTGGCTCAGGGCAGAGTGGAGGTGCCTTTTTCTCCCTGTTTCTTTCCTGGTGCTGAGAAATCCCTCCACAATTCCCTGCTCTGTTAATCCCTTCAGAAGGAGGCTCAGTTTTGGGGTTTTTTAGTTAAATCTAGAATCTCATCCTTGGCTGGATGTTCCCATAGGAGACAGCTCTGCCATTGCCATCAAGATGTGAGAGGACAAAACACCCAAATTTTAAGTGCTAAACATTCATCCAGAAGACAAATTTTTCAGGGTAACCAGCAAAAAACATTGGTTATTGGATATTATTTTTGAGTTTTAGGAAGCCAAGTGGAATCTGGGATGAGCATTTTGTGTAGGAAATGTTCTCATGCCATGTTTCCCAGAAAACATGGCGTATACAAAAATAATAAAGTAATTTTTTTTCTGAGTAATAAAATATTTCTGTCATTTTTAAGTTCCCGGGGGAGAAGTATGGAAACTGTTCTCCAATAATAATTTTGCCATTTTGTTTTATTTGTGGGATGACAACATTGAGTAATCACAGAACACTATTTACAAAATTAAACCTACAGCAGTGCCTGCAATTCAAAGAATTAATATATCCACACAGTCAAAAAAACTCCCCCAAACAAACTAGAGGGAATTAATTTGTTTGACAAAAATGTTATTTTTATTTTTTATTAAATATATTTATACATAAAATAGATATAATGTGTATATATATAAAATATAGATATAATATAATGCATATATATTATATAAAACTATATCTAATATAATGTTTGTATTATTCAGTACAAACTGAATAATAAAATGGAAAAAGCATGAGTTTGGAGTTATTTGGCTGGGAATAATTTGAATAATTATAATTTCCAATAATTTGAGATTGGAAGAGAGAATGTGGAGGGAGGAAGAGGAAAGGAAAAAACCAGTATTTTAAATTAAATCCCAGCTTTAATTGGTGTATTCCTGCAGGATGAACTGCATGAGGTTACAGGTGTGTGGTTTTTTAATTCTTTGCAGTGGTTCTCTAATCCTTTCCATCATCTCGTAGTTTTGGGCAGGATGTGGTGATGAAGGGTTTTTCTTCTGTGTGAGATTTAAACTTTGTGTTTTACATTTTTTGTGTTCCTTGGCAGAGGGAAAGAGGGAGCAGTGAGGGATGAGCTGCACCCCTGGAACTCTGAGAAGGTTTTTGGTTCCTCCCCTTTTTGTGGAGAACAAGTAGAAATTGGGTGATTTGGTAAAGTTTTATGTTATAAAATATGTTTATTTCTGTGTATTTTGGTGAGGAATGTGAATTGTGACTACTGTGAAAAGTCAGGAAACTGCACACCCCAAGGTTTTAGTGAAGTATTCTCTGTGTAGCTGATTTTTACATCATCTTCCTCCTAATAAATGTAAATATCTGGAATTTTCTTCTCCTCCAAGCTTAGGAAGGGAGGCGTTAGCACTTCTCTGCATGGCAGGAGCCACACACATGCACCAGTTCCCACCTGGATTATTGCTCCCAGTTTCCCAGGAGTGTTTTTCTCTGCTTGCATTTCATGCAGGTCAAATCCCCTCGAGACTGGGGCACTTTGTGTGTGCCCACATCAGCCACACCCTCCAGAGGATTTTATGAGGAATTGCTTTAGAACTTTGCTTGAAAACTTGGGAATTGCTTATAATTGGGGGTTTTTATTTCTCATTTCTTTTATTTTGTATTTTTTTTCCCATTTGCTCTACTTTAAACTGGCATAACTCAACATTCTCCTCAAGTTTTTTACTGACTGTGGACACCAAGATTTAAAATATCATGAGACCAAAAGGTAGAATTATTTCACTTTTGACTATTTTGATGTTGGCATCCGACAATTCAGTGAGTAGGACTAAAATCCTGCCAGCTCCTCTTGAGGAAAGCCTGGGAGTGTTGCAGTCTGAGGTTAACTGGAGTGGCTTTTCTCTCTTTCCTGATTTTAATCAATGCCTCAGGGCATTGCATTCGGTTCAATCAAGCAGCAGACAAAATGCAATGCACTGCTAACCTCCCAAGTCTGTGCACAAAGTTTCTTCATAAAATATGCATGTAGAACACAGAGCTGTAATGATAATGATCCTCTCTAGGTTATTCCATAAAAAATTCACTATTTTAGGGTCTGTAGGCTTTGATTTTGAGTGGTTTTTTTTTTGGTTTTTTTTTTTGTGAGGAGTTCCAAGGATTTTCCTTTTGTATTTGTTTATTTTTAATGAACTTTCCATTAGCATATGAAAGTCATATTAACATCCACTGTGCTGAGCACTCACTTTAGGTTTCTTTCTCCTGCTGGGACTTATTTAGCTGGGAAAAATGTGTAGTAAAGGCCTGCAGATGGCATTCTTGGTCAGCCTTTAAACTCGGTCCTGGCTGTGCCAGCAGCCTCCCTTTTTGTGCTGATGTGGGAGATAAATTGGAATTTGGGACGCTGCCTTTCCCCGTGCATGTTCTGCGTGGAATCCATCTGGGGCCCTGGTGTTTCTGCAGAGCCTGAGGATGATAAGAGGAGCAGGGAACTCTCCTGATAACTCCTGCAATGATTTCTGCTGCTGCCTGTGTCTGACACCAACATAATCTGAGTTAAATGTGTGCTCCCTGCTCAAGCCTGGGGCATGGAGGCAGAGCTGCTGCTCCAGCTCTTTTTTTTTTTTTTTTTTTTTTTTCCCTGAAGAATGGTTTTTTTTTTTTATTTTTTTTTTCAGGTAGCAGAAGGGTTATTTATAGGAAATATGGCTGTTTTCTCTTTGCACTCCCAAATTTCCACCACAGTCACTGAACAGACTGGAGGAAGATCTGGAAGGAGGATTCCAAATCTCTCCCTTGGAAAGGGAAAACGCTTCCAAAATGAGGTGCATTATCACATCCTTGGCCTGGACACATCAAATGGGCCCAGGGATTGAATCATGGAAATATAGAATGGTTTGAGTTGGAAGGGATCTTAAGGATCAGCTAGTGCCACCCCTGCCATGGGCAGGGACACCCTCCACTGTCCCAGGCTGCTCCAAGCCCTGTCCAACCTGGCCTTGGGCACTGCCAGGGATCCAGGGGCAGCCACAGCTGCTCTGGGCACCCTGTGCCAGGGCCTGCCCACCCGCGGGGAGGAATTTCTGCCCCAAATCCCATCCATCCCTGCCCTCTGTCCATGTGAAGCCATTCCCCCTGTCCTGGCACTCCATCCCTTGTGAATTGTCTCTCTCCATCTTTCCTGTAACTCCTTCAGGAAGGTCACAATTAGGTCACCCCAAATCTTCTCATCTCCAGGCTGATTTATGGTGCCCCAGCAGCTCTGCTCCCCACATCCCAACCTTGCCTTTTCCTGGAGGTTTCCTTTGCGAGGATCCTTTGAAAGTGTAATTTTCTTATAAAACACTCAAAATTCTGGCTGGGCCAGCTGGTGCAAACCCTATGTGTGGAAAAAAAAACCCCTCACCACGACAACAGAGGTAACCCTGAGTAGGAGAGAAGGGATAAGAAATATTCCTTTATTAGCTGAAGTCATAGGCAGAGTGAAATGTCCTTAATGGACAGCCACAGCAGGATAAGATTGGGTTAGGATGTGCTACAGCTTGAGTCATTTTGTGGGATATGATTGACTTCCTTTGAGGGTTTCTTTCGTGGCTTCTCTTCAGGAGCCCTTGTTTTAATTGTCAGATGGGCTGAGCAGCAGTGGTGAGGTGATTGTGCAAGGTCACCGTGGGCTGTGCTGGAAGCAAAGGAGGAAAAGCCACAAAACGGAGCCAGCTTTGGTCTTGGGCTGTGTCTGGCATTGAGGTCTGCAACAAAACCTCCAGGAGGAGGAGAGAGGGTGAGTCTGGAAGGACCCTAAATCCCATCCCATTCCAAGGGGAATGGGACACCTTCCACTGTCCCAGGCTGCTCCAAGCCCTGTCCAGCCTGGCCTGGGACACTTCCAGGGATCCAGGGGCAGCCACAGCTGCTGTGGGAATCTCTGCCAGGGCCTGCCCACCCTCCCAGTAAATTCATATAAATATAGGGACATAAATTTTTGACTTTTAGGTGATTCTGTGGATGTTTCATCAGGTTTATAGAAGAACCTGGCCTCTGAGCTCGTGGGGCTGGGTGTCCTGAGAAAACGATGGAGCTGGGGTGGGGGTGGAGTTTTCTATTCAAACGTGATGATTTTGGGAGCCCAAGGGAAAGAGGTTTCTCTGGGTGTAGAAGGCATTGAAGGGCAGGCCAAGCCCTGGATGGCTGAGCAGCACTGCCTGGCACCTCTCCATCCTCAGGGATGAGCTGCTGCACTCTCCTAACAGGCAAGGAGAGGATAAGAAAGAAGAAAAAATATCTACTCCCAAATTTTTCTAAATTCTCCTAAAGGAGTGTATTTTTTAACCAGCCCTGGAAGATTAAGCTGAGACCATTTTTCCATATTTTTCAGTCTTTTCTGTCCTGTGATCTGTATTCTGGGAATATCAGAGCCACGCAGCCGAGATCACAAGATGGAATGTTTGGGATATCAGGGCAGGAATGATAATGCAATGCCTTTTTACTTTTCATTTTCATCTCACTCCAGCTCTGTGTCACATTAAAGAGGGACTCTGTGCTCTGAGAGCTGTGCTGGGACGTTGCTGTCCTTCCCAAGGTTACAGAGCAGTGCTGGAAGACAGAGAGACACAAAATTGTTTAACTAGAGGAAGGAAGTTTCACTTTCCTTGCGCTTGTTTTCCACGCAGTCCTGTCACTGGTTTATCAGGAGCAAAATCTATTCCAAACACATGCTGGAATAAACAGCACACACAGCTCAGCTCTGATGGGTGCTCAATACAGAGCTGTCGGGGCTGCATGAGTTTACACTTCCTTTATTTATTTTTTGGCAATTCAAATGCAAAGACCAGGAGTCAGGGACATCATGGAGACTTGTGACATTCAGTGGCTGACAGTGAATTTAAAAAAAAACCCACAAAAATTTGTTGCTTTCATTCATACAGTGAGTCCTGCAGTCATTCCTTCCCTCTGGCAGGTTTAATATTCTGGGCAGATAAACTGTAATAAATATTCTGATAGTTAATAATCATTTTGGGGCAAAAGCCATGTTCAGCTCATATTGAATCTTATCAAATGATTCTTGTTGACTCAGTGGCAGCACTGAGACCTCAGTAACTGCTCAGACTAATCCAATCAGATTATTAATTCTTTGGAGAACGATGATTTAATTTTTTATCAGCCCTGATTGAGTAAAAGCTCCTTGTGCAGTGAGGAGAAAGGGGCTGGGAGTCTCTGGAAAAATCGTGTTCTGTGGCACCCAGCAGGGGGTGGAACTGGATGGGTTTTGAGGTCCCTTCCATCCCAAACCAGTCTGGGATTCAGAGCTGGAGTGTTCAGAGTTTTCATCCTGCTGGGACAGGGCTCTGTGAATCATTGTGGGAGAACATCAACTTTTCAGGAAGCTGTTCCAGGCCTGTGGGATTTCTGGGATCCATGGAGGGAAACGGGGGTGGCCCCGGAACACAGCTGTGGGGGCACAAGGGCAAGAAATCCATTAAGGGGAGAACTCTGGGCTGTGCTGAGTGAAGACAACTGCTCAGTGCAGTGAAATGCTGTCTGTGCTGCTGTGGGGTTTGTGCAGATCCCCTGGAGCCATTCCTTGTTTCAGAAAGGTGTGAAATCCACTTTTCCTACTGTTAACATGGGTGTAGTGATTCCTGTGAGCAGCTCCTGTCTGTGCAAACAGCACAATCCACACGGGAGAACATTCCTCGTGACATTGGAGACATTTTAAACTCTGTTTGTGTAATATCTCTGAGCTCTACAATATAAGAAATATAATTTACTAATTATTTTTATATAGTAATAATTAATTACTTTATAATTAATTATATATATCGTAATAATAAATTAGTAATAATTTACTAATTTACTGGTATTCCATGTGTTAATGGAACATTTTCATGGAATGGATTGAGGGGCTATATTAAATGAAGTTTAAATAAAACATGAGCTAGAAAGAGTGTGTGGAAATTCTGGAAAAATACCTGTGGGATGCTGATCAGCCAACACATTTTAGAGTGGCTGTGCCAGGAGTTTTATGCCCCAGACAGTGTTGGAGATATAAAACCCCATCAAGGAAGAAAAAAGATGATGAATTTTAAAAAGTCTGGGTACTAAGTCTCGTATTATTATCAACTTAATTGTACACTAAAAGGAAGGAGCAAATTCAGGTCAAAACTTACAGCCATCATTTCAGCTGATAGGTACATAAAAACTTTAAAGAGCCGTGGGATCAGAAGAACAAAGCTGATAAAAGGAATTTCTGGGTTATTTCTCAGCTTTGAAACCTTTCTGAGGTCAGCAAAGGTTTTGTCAATGCTTTCAGCTGCAAAGGAAGGGGCTCCAAACTGTGGGACAGAGCCACCCACAATGCCCAAATGCACCTGAAAAAGGATCATTTTAGGTTTGCTGTTTGTTCCCAGTCCTTTGGATGGTGTTGGGAACAGGCAAGACCAAACTTCTCATGGACAGGCCTTCAATGAGATTATGAGATAATGAGTTTATTTTCTATTTTCTATTTTTTTTCCTATTTATTTTCTATTTTTTTGTTTTCTATTTTTTTTCTTATTTTTTTAATTTTTAAAAATGTCTTATTTTTTCTAGTCTCTGGAAGTTCCTCTATCTGTTGAGGGAGATGTTTGCAACCAAGGACTGAAGTCATTCCAGAGCCTTGGACTCCCCATGGAGGGCACAAACCTGGGGGGATTAATGAGCTCTGTAGGAATCAATTTAAAAAATGGATTAAAAGGGATTTTATCCCTTGGATTAAAAGGGACCTTAAAGCCCATCCAGTGCCACCCCCTGCCATGTGCAGGGACACCTTCCACTGTCCCAGGCTGCTCCAAGCTCTGTCCAACCTGGCCTGGAACACTTCCAGGGATGGAGCATCCTCAGCTTTCTGGGCAATCTGTTCCAGAGCCTCTCTCCCCTCTGAGTAAAGAAAGTAGAACTCTTTTAATTACAGAGAACAGAGGGATTTTAGTGTTTTCCTCTCCTTGCAAAAAATATAAGGCGTGAGGAGTTGCAGAAAAGACCTTTCTCCAGGATTGTGTGGTTATTCCAAAGGTCCATTTTTGAGATGACAATATTTTAGTACAAGCCTTAAAAATAATTAAGAAAGTACAACTTTATATATAAAAAAAAAGTATTACTATTAAAAACTAAAAGAACTATTAAAGAATCCCAAAATTCCCCCTAAAAGAGCACCTCTTTTTAGTTCTCTCTTCCTGAGGCCATGGTGAAGAATTGCTGGATGTAGGATCTGCTGAACAAGAAAAACTCCTTGATTTCTGAATTTTTCTGGATCTCATCGTGACACATTTGAAATGTGTGGGTTCTGTGCTGGCTCATGTGCCTCAAAGAGACTTTCTGGGTTTTTCTTCCCTTTCCCTTGAATTTGGCACCTTGTGTGATTATTATTATTATTATTTTTTAGTGATATTGGATACCTCAGAAAATCACTTTGTAGTATATAATGCCAGATCATTCATGCTAGGAATTTATATGAAGTCTGAATTCTCATCCAATGTGAGAATGGGATTAATTTACAATTTTTAATGCTTGACAGGGCAGGTAAGAAATGCACCCCTGTGTTTTCTTGATGTGCATGTGCTGCTTCTCTCAGACCTTGTGTCCTGCCTGTAACATTCCACAGTTTTCTGGTGGAAAATCTCAGTTTTCTGGTGCTGTCAGCCCCCTAGTTTTGTCACTGTGCACCCCCAAGCTGCTCCTGTTAATGGCACTGGAGATTTTTGACAACCTGAGGATACCTGAGCCCGTGAGGGTGATTTAAAGCATTGCTACAAGCGGAGTAAAAATACAATTATTTTACTATTTCCACCCAAGACAGGGTGGGTGAAATCTATTCCAATTTTTTCCATGATGGCAGCACCAAGACCAAAAGCAGAGGATCCAGGATTTTCTAACCAGGCCATAACACCGACTCCCCCTTTTTTAGAGGGGGGAAAGCAGTTTTGCTGCTTTTTCCCCGTAAAAAAAAATTGCAGCAAACTCCCAGTTCTCCAGTAAACCCAGTGATATGTAAAACAAGCTGTGGAGATTTATCATCCTGCTGCTACTTGTTGACCTCAGCTCTGTTTTCCTTATCTTTAATAGAGAAGTGATTTTGTATTCGTGGAGTTGTTTTCGCGAGTGTTGGCTCTGGGCCGCGAGGAGGCCGCGGCGAACAAAACAAGCCGTGCACAGGAGTATTTTCAATATTTTCCTCTCTTTCAGGTGGCATTTGAGTTGCCAGGGTGGATAATGGCAGGCTGTGACACGTGTCAGCCCTGGGTGACAGGCAGCGTGAGGAATAGATTTGGGATGGAGAGGAAATAAATGCGGGAATCGATGGCTTCTGCCGGCCGCGGTGAACTGTGCAGGCCCCTGTGCCTGACAATTTCATGTTTTATGCAAAAGTGCAAACTCTCCTGGAATGTGTTAAGGAGTCTGTGCTCAAAAGCATTTACAGAAAGAGGAGAAGGAAATGTGGAGAGAGCAGAGCAGGGAGCAAAGCCCGCGTGGCTGCTTTGAGTAGCTGCTCACAACTTCACGAGCTGTCTGCTTCTTAAAGACTCCAGCTCACTGTTTGGGTGCTAAAAACATCATTTAATGCAGTTATGGGCTGATTACATTATCCCTCTTTAAAGGTTGTGATATTGTTCCATTAGTGAGGAAAAAAAGGATTTTTTCCTTAATTTTTTTTCTTAGTGACATGAAGAAAATGTGGTAGAAATGGCCTTTCTTAGTTGGCCTCATCCTGCAGTGTAATTTATGTGCTTTCCTCTCTTGCAATCACATAAACCTACTGCTTCTCTCCCTTGCTTTAAAAAGCCATTTTTGTCAGCCTGCATTTCAGTTCTTGCTATGAAGATCTGAAATGTGATATTCTTTTCAAGGTCTTGGAAAATGAAAAGAGAGCCCCAGTTTTACAGTTGCAAGTAACTGAGTGCAAATTTGCTGAATTGTTTTATTACTTTGAAATGTTTGATAGCTGAAAATCAGGGAGTTAAATGCCTGTGATGTACTTATGCATTTATTGAGCATTAGAGGCTGAATCGAGATAATTTTTATTTTTAATTTTTTTTTTTTAAAGTCAGGCTGGGCCAGGGTTAGCTTGATTACCTGAATCATCTGTCTTTGTCCACAAAAATAAAACCTTAAAAAATTATGAATAATCCCTAAAGTCATGAGCTAGAAGGGTGAGATGATTAAAATTCATGTGGAGTCCACCCTTCTTGCCCTTTTGTGTTTTGGCCCTCTGAGTTCTTCTCTATTACTGTCAAAGATAAGAATAAAACTTTCTTGGGTCAAAGTGAAATTAATTTTGAAATTTCTTCAGTTGGATAAATTAAAACTCCATGAATCTGCAGGAGTTGCTGACACCGTGTACAGAAAAATATGATACAAAGGAGTTCTGAGAACTGGTACTGAATCTTGGACTAAAAAGGGCTTTTTATTGATTAAATGTGCAGTTTATAGAAAGAAAAATAATTACCTCAGCTCTGACTTGGTACTCAATGTGAAGATGCCAAAATATCTGCCCACTAAAGTAAATTATTTTCTATATTTTTGCCAGTGCATTTCAGGGTATGAAATTGCAAAGGAATTTTGGTTTTTTTTTCCTAGAGATATTCGTATTCAGGTAACCATCCATTAATGTGGATTTAATTCTAACATATGCAAAACAGGAGTGCAAAGAGTTTGGGTTTTATGCATGAACATTTTTGTTCTGAAAGTTTTTAGGTGTTTGCTCAGGAATTAGCCCTGCCTGGCATGAAAATGAGTCTCATTCCTGTTAGAAAAGGAGAAAAATCTGTCTGTGCTTGAAGGATTTAGTAATGAAAACAGAAGGAGAAGGTCAGAACCTGATGTGGGAGTGTTTTTTCTTTTTTTGCTACTAATATTTCCCAGATTTCTAAATAATCACCAGCATCAGTACCTGACCAATAATTAACTCCTCCAGGTGAAGGTGAATTAAGCAGCTGAAAGATTTGTTTCAAAACCTGCCAGTGGCAGAAATGTTTTTTTTTCTTTTCTTTCTTTTTTTTTTTTTTTCCCTGCTGAAATCATATTTTATTTAGATTTGGAATTTTTTACTTTTAAATGAAGCAATAAAACCTTTAAATGTTTTCTCCTGCATCCCCTTTCTCCTGTGCTGCTGCTCTGAGTGATGGAGCCAAGCCTGAGCTTCACACTTTGAATAATGCATTAATTTCTCTGCAAGATGTGCAAGGCTGGAGACTCATTTTTGTCGGGATTCTGCTTCTGGTTACTTTGAACAGAAACTTTTTGTTCCAGCTGAATGTCAGGGGGGGAATTCTTGGATGTTCCTGTGCAATGCACAATTTATCCAGTGGAAAGGGTGCTCCACTGGAGCTCCCCACCTGGAATTTATGGTTTGGGCTTGTCAGTGTTGGGATTTCTCACTTTTTTTGAATTATTGTCCATCCTTCAGACTGGCAAAATGCTCTGTGAGTGGTGATATTGGGGAAAGTGATAACAAAACCTCTCCTTTGCTGTTTGTTCCTTTTAAATTCAAAGAAAATGTTCTTTAAATGGGGCTAAATGGCAAAAGCAAAGGGCCAGCACTTCAAAATGGATTTTAAAAGGATTTCTCCAGCTTCTATGTGAGGTTTTTCTGCAGTTTGAAAGCTGAAGTGGCACCATCTCCCTGAAATGAGATATTGGCCTTGCTTCATGGGAAGGAAAATTGAAGTCCCCAAAGGTCCTGGGACGTTCAGGTCCCCTGGAAAGAAGTGAGAATAAATCCCAGCTCAAATCTTTATTAGAAAAGTGGGGGTTTGGGCAAGGCTTAAATATTTTGTCTCTTGCGCCAAATATGCGTTTTGATAAATCCTCCAGCCCTGAAAGGGAGAGGTGCAGGGCAGATGGACAAATGCCAGTTGTGGCTCTGACTTGAGCCCTGTCACTGCTCTGACAGATTCATTTCCTTTCCCCCTCTGTGATTGAGAAGTGTCCCTGCCTGGGGCTGGGGCAGCTGCTGGAAGGGCAGGGCTGAAGGTCAGCTGCCTCTCAGGAGGAGTTTTATTTTCCTGCCACTTTTCCCTGCTAGGGTCAAGGCTCTTCTCCTTGCTCCTAGAAAATGTAGGAAGCAATTAAGATTGATTCGTGCCATGAGCTATTTGACTTGTTTTGGGTTTGGTTGTCTGGGCTCTTCCTAGCAGGAGGAAAAACCCCAAATATTGTCCTGCCCAGCTTGGTCTAGAAAACCTTCCAACACACTGGACAAGTCTTTAGAAGAGCTGATGGTTTTTTGTCTCTCAGTCTTTGACTAAAAAACATATATTAGAGGTATGTAATGCTATTCAGGAAAATTACTGAATGAATAATTTGCCACTCAGCCAGTAGATATGTGAGAAAGGTGTTAAAACATTCTTGAAAGATGGCAAAGTATTTATCTATCACCTGTATTTAGGGCTGTGGAAACCCATCCATTATTTCCTGACCCAGCAAAATCCCAGGAAAATGCAGCCCTTCCCTGGCTGGCACAACAGCTGCTTATTTGCATGTATAAATATGTGCAAAATAAGTGATTAAAAGCAAAAACTTAGAGAAAATCACCTAACACTGTGCTCCTCCTCCTGTGTCCAGTGTGGGATGTGAGTTTATGCAGATACCTTCATATTCCAGAGGGGTTTTTGGAACCTGTGGTTCCTCCTGGAGCTGGCTGATGTGGAATGGTCTGGGGCCACTGCCATGGAATTCCAAAGGGGACAGTGCTGAGAGATGGCCAGAGACTTCCTCATGAGGGGTCTCTGAGATGATCCAGATCTATTTTCCTTGTTTCAGAGAGAAATAATGGGGTTTTTGTTTTCAGGAATGTCTGACTTGGAGTTGGGAAGAACTGGGCACATCTGTTTTATCTTCTTCTTCTTGCCTCTTTCTTGCCATTTCTTGCCTTTTCCCCCACTTCGCCTTTACCCTCTTCCTATTTATTATTGCTCTTTAAAAAATTATCACCCAATTCCTTCTATCCAGTCTTTCATTTCCCCTTCCCCAATCCTTCATTTTCCCTTCCCCAATTTTTCCTGCCTCACTTTGGTTCCTTCCTAAAACACCCAAGTGGCAGCAGATGCTTTTTCCCCCAGCCTGGCATTTCCAGGGCTGTAACCAGGAGCTGTTTGCCCTGGGCTGAGACTACCTGAGCCCAGCTTTTGGGACAGGCAGGAGCTCTGGAATTCTCGGTGAGCTGGTGTTGGTTTTCTTAGTTTTTACAGAGGCAGGGCAATGAGAGGTGTTTTAAAGGTTTTATTCTGTTCTCGGTCTTGATGAAGAATGAGACACAAGAGCTGTAAAACTCAGCGCCATTACAGATGTACAAAACTGTGTGAGCTTTGATTTCTTTCTTTTTCTCACAAGCTGGGGTTGCAAAGCTGCCTTTAGTGGGTGCAACCAGCTGCAAAACTCCCAATTATCTTGGATGTGGTAAAAGCTTTGGTTGGTGTGAATCCAGCAGCGAGAGCATGGAGTCAGCTTCGAAAGTTTCCCTCTTTTTTTCCTTCAAAACAACTCAAATGGGGAAGGTGCAGCCCTGGAGAGGGGAATGATGCTGGAGGCTGTGCAGGACGTTCCCTTGATGTTCCCTTGGAGCTATCCCGCTTTTCCAGCTGCTTCCCAGATCCCTGCTGGCCACGGGCTGATGATTAAAGCTCCACGGTGGGATTTGGAGGGATGAGGAGCGTTGGGAGCACAATGGGATGTGTGCTGGGAAAGCGGGGTGGGAGAGCTGCGCCTTTGAAGTGCAAAGAGGGTGAAATCTTCCCTGTGTCAGGGCCGGGTGTACCGTGGAAATCCCTGTTAAACCATCAAAGCCAGCCTTAAGTCGAGCTCAAGTGAATGGAGCCTGGTGCCTGCGGGTAAACTTCGCCCTGGCTGCTTGTTTTTGGGGAAGAAGCTGTTTAAACTGGCAAACACAATGTTTGGTCGGGATTTAACAGGGATCCATTACTCAGGTGTGCAAATCGGACTTAAATCCATCCTTTAGTGCCTCAGCAGGATTTTATTGACCTGGAGAGGGCTGGGGCAGTGGCTGAGCAGTTTTCTCTAATGATTTATTGAAAATGTGATGATCAAACTGGGCTCGGTTGTGCCTCACAGCGGGGAAGGCACATCCAACGGGGCCTCCCCATCCCAGTTTTACTGAGAACTTGGCAAATACAAAAATAATTAACAAACAGGAGAGGGGAGGAAAGGAGAAAGGCCAAAAGGTGAATTACCCTCGGGCTCAGGCAGCCTCAGCCACTCTGGAAGCTGTTGAGGTCTTCAGCCCCTTTGGGGTCTGGGCTTGTCCCCGTGGCCTCCTGTCACCTCCCAGCTTCTCCCAGGTAGAGTTTTCCAAAGCTTCTTTCCCAGCTGTTTTTCACCTATTCCATTCAATCTCTCCTAAGATTAATTTCCCAGCCTTTCTGTTAAGAATTTGAGGGAATTATTAATCATAACACTGAGACTCTTCACCAATTAATGGGTGTATTAGCTGTTATTAATCAAGTGTTGTTTACTGCACTCTTTATGAATGTCATTTTGTATTTTTACCACTTCTTCACACCCAGCTTGTTGTACACCCAATTGCTTTTATATTTCATGGAAAACTAAAAGAGATGCACAAGCAAAATAATCAGTGAATTTTTAAAATACAAGTGCTGTTTCTTTAAATGGAAAATGCTTAAAGGTGTTAATGGGGATTTAATGAAAATGCAGAATTTTGAGACAGAGTGAATTTTTTTCCCCTGTGCTCACAGTTTCCATGGAATTGCAGAGCAAGCATGGTAAAATGAGGAGATTTTAAGCACAACCCAAGGTGTTTTGCAGCCTCACCCTATTTCAAGGCACAGCATTTTTCCCTGGCCCCGTGGGAATGGCACCACCACCATCCCTCATTCCCCACTCTGCATCCCAGTGGGAAAAACCAGATCTCAGGAAAGGACCCAGGAGCTGAGAAAGCAGCACCTGCTCTGAACTCAAACTCCTCGGCTCATTGCATTCCTAAGAATATTCTTTAAGCCCCTTCTGCTTTTCCTCACCCATGAAATTGCTTCTGCATAACCAGCTCTGACTGGCCTGCCCAGTATCCATCTTTTCTCCAATGGCTCCAGTGCATCCTTGGAATGCCAACAACCTTTTATTGCTGCTGTGTCAGCCAGCAGCAAAAAATGCATCCTGTACCTGCACAGGGAAGATCTTTCCTGGGGACCTGGAGAGCCACCTGTGCATATTAAGCAGCTTAATCGTGGTTATTAAATTGCAGGGGAAAATGAGATTTGGTTGAGAGGAGGCTTTGCCTTCCCCCTCTCCCTGTTTGGCAGGTGAGACGTGGCCCTGGACACCTCAAGGAGACAGTGCTGAGTGTGTCTCAGAGTTCTGAAGCTGCATTTGCTGTGATCACTGATAAATTAATTAAGCTTCTTCTGAAAGCAATGGAAAGGGCCTATTTATAGCTGAGAGCGTATTTACCAGCCTCAGAGGGAAACTGCAATTACATTTTCAGTTTAGAAATGTCATTGTCTGTGCTGACCTTGCCTTGCTTTCCCCTGCCCTTCAAAGCAGAGCGAGCTCCGGGGAAGTGCCAGGCTGGAAGCTCCAGGAGTTTGTTGTCAGTGTGGAGGGCAAGGGCTGTGCCAGCACTGGGAGTGCTGCTTTTCCTTCCAAACCCATCCCTGCAGGATTTGGGAGAAGCACGGAGGCATCCCGTGGTTCAGGCTGGGAGGGAGGAGCTGTGGGAGCCTCCTGGAGCCAGCCAGGATGGGGAGAAGGGGCAGGAACCACCCAGCCCTGGCACTCCATCCCAAAATCCCACGTGAGTCCTTTTCATCTCCATGTGCCCTGGGGTGAGTTGGGAATTTTGGGCATTTCTGGCCATGAAAATCTCTCCTGCTGGCGTGGGAAGAGCCACCCTGCAAGAAACAGATTCCAGAGGCAACCACAGGATCCTTGGGTTGGAAGAGACCGTGAAGATCTCATTGCTGGGACACCTCCCACTGTCCCAGGCTGCTCCAAGCCCTGTCCAAACTGGCCTGGGACACTTCCAGGGATCCAGGGGCAGCCACAGCTGCTCTGGGATACTTGTGCCACTGGATGAGCCATAACATCTTTAATTCCTTAATGAAAGGATATTTTTCTTGCCCCATGTGCTCCAATTCCATTTGACTCATCTCCCACTGCCCTGTGCAGCTCCCAGAGCTGATATACGTTCATTTTTAAAGCTGGATATTGTTTGTTTTTTCTCACAGGGAGCAGGAATTACAGGTGATGCCCTTTTTAATGAAAGATCCTTTCTATTTTCTTTACAAAAGTTCCTTTGATTTTCTTTTTTTTTAAGATCCCACCAACTTCCTGCTGCCTGTTCATATTTCAAAAGACAAGCAATGCAGATTTTTCAAGTCCATAACAACAAACTCTGTTCCAAAGCAGTTTAAAAATCCTCCTGAGGAAAAGCATCTCCCAGTTCCAGATGGCTCCAGCATTTATTGTCATTACAGCGTCATTTGCTACAGGAGAACGAGTTTCCTCTGGGGGAATGAAGCCCCACCCCATGACACCAGGACAGATGCTGGAACTCTGTGTCCAGGACATTTATCCACTGGCCAGAAGCTCCATGGAACCTGTGGGCAAGGAATGATTGATGTGTCTGCCCAAGATAACCCCTGGTGACACGTGGGAAGGGATGTGTGGGGTTTTGTCAGCCCAAAATATCAGCAGGCAGGTGATGTCTGCTCAAAACAAAGATCCACAGCACACCCTGCCTCTCCTTGCCTCGTGGAAATAAAAATAATAGCAATCTGCAAGGAAAAATCAGTAATATTTAAATAATAAGCAATAATAACATTATTATTGATATAATATTAAATTTAATAATACGAAATTTAAATAATAAGCAGTGATATTTAGGTTTTAAGCTGTGCCTCGATGAGGTCTGTGTGAAAACAAGCGACGCGTGGCCTGACAGGGCACTGCCACCTCTGAGCTGGTGCCACTTCAGATGTCAAATTTCAAAGCAGAGGAAGGAAAATTGGACGTGATGAAAGGTGAAAGACAGTGACTGGGGTGCAGTTGTCTGGTTTCTCTTTTCCCTCCTGTGCCTGGTTGTGCTGTGCTCTGCTGCATCCCCACTGTTCCCTAGACACAAATGGGATTTTGTGGAGCTGTTACTCCAAATAAAGCTGCTTTTCCCCTTTCAGGCTCTGAACTTCAAGGAGAAAACACATGGCTTGGTAGATGTTTTGATAATGAATTTAGTTTTTTTTTTTCTAAGAATAAGATTTAATTTTTCCAATTCCCTTAATTTCAGAATTCTGTCACCTTTTGGAGGTTCCTGCTTCTCCAAGGTTATTAATCCACCTGATTAATTCTCCACATCTTTTATAGGCTCTAATTGAGTTTAGCACTTTAATGTCACCTGTGATAATCCTTTTAATGACCCTGCAAGGACCAGCTCAAAGGGGGAAGGTTTTCTTCCAATGCTCCAATTTTAGTTTTGAGGTATTTTAGGTTCTGAAATGACATCAGAGCATCCACTCCTCTCTTGGCTGATGGATTTGGTGGGAATCTGCACCTCTTTATTTCACTGCATCTCCTGGATGTGACACAGAGCCCCTGCAGCTGTGGCATCACTTTGAGCTCATAAACCTTTCCTCCACCAAAATTTTCTGTTTCTAGTGATGGAAGATGCTGCTGAGTGTGTTCTGAATGTCTCAACTTTCCAAATTCTGGTGTTTGGGATGTAGGTGGACAATGAGCACTTCTCTCTCCATGTGCTCTTGGTTTCCTTGAGCAATCCTGATCTGATTCCTCTCCTGCCCAGCGATGAACACAAAATGTTCAGATGGAGTTTGACACACAAAAAAAAAGCTTTTTAAAGTCTTCTAGAAGGGCTTGAGTGTTACAGAAAAGTGACTGTTAAAAATTCATTTATAGCCTGGCAAAAAAGGGTTTTAGTAGAGGGAGTAGGAAATAAATAGCAAAGGAAATTCCAGCAGAGTGGAGAAAGAAGAAATCTGCTTGATTATTTTAAATGTTGTGTCCTGTGCACATCCATTATCCACCAACACAACTTTCAGTCTGCCTCCACCCTTTTTAAAATCAGCATCCAGATGCTCCTTTGGAAATTAGGATTTGGCCACTTTTAATGAGAAAAATATTAACTACTGAATTTATGTCAACAGAAATGTGCTGTGATAGTATTTGAATTAACACTGAATTTAAAATCTCTGTGGGTCTTTTTTTACTGAAGCCTTTTGGATTAGTGATTATTATTTATTTCTTTAAGTGTTTTTTATTTTTTTCTTTGAATTTTGTCCACTAGCTAATTAATATCTACTACAAGTTTGGTGGAATGATATATTTCATAGCTGGATTTCATTAAGCAGAGCAATAAAAGGAGCTTTTCATTACGAAGGCATTGTGATGAACCTTGTGGCAAGTTGGAGGTTTCATTTCTTCAAGAGCCTTTCCTGAGGGAAAAAATTCCCAAATTAATCCTGTAAACTTGCAGTAATCTAAATACTGACTAGGCAGCATCCAGCTTGCTCTACATTTCTCCCAGTGCTAATGAGAAAATCAGATTTTTGTCTAAATAAACACAAAGTCAGAGCTGTATGTAAGCAGGTTCTGAGTGCTGAGACACATTTCCAGCTGAAGCAGCTCTGAAATTCTGCATCTTTTTTTTTGTGCTACTTGAGGAGATTCTGCAAAACCAAATTTATAAACATATGGCCAAGGTTTGAAGTGCTTTTGAAGCACAATTTTGTTGTTAATGTCACTTTCCAGTGATGATGGGGACAGTTATTCTGATGGTTGCATCTCTACTAAAAGTTGGAAATTTGGGAGACAGGGTGTTGGCAATGAGCATCTCTGCCTGCTCCAAATGGCCATGTTGGAGCTGTTTCCAAGGCAAGGAAAGCAGGAATTCAGGGAAAAAGAAATCCAGGGACAAAGTGAAAATTCAGCAATATAAGAAATTATTCTTCTCAGTTTAGTTTCCCCCTGCTCTTAAATGGTGGCTAAAGGTAAAATTTACTCTTCTGTCAATAAATGGTGAATTTCTGAACCCACATTCTGTGATCATGCACCAGAATGTAGAAAATGAAACCTTTTTATTTAGGTTAGAATAAACCCAGATTTTGCAGACTTTGGAATTTTATGTTTTAGGAATGAGAGTTGATTGCCAGTCACATCTGGCAATATCCTTTGTGTTGCTTCTTCCAGGGATTCCTCAGAGGGACCAGAAAATGGGAATGTGCCTTCAGGACAGAAGGGGGGTGGGAAGATTCATCTTTATCCCATAAAGTGTGGTCAGTTCCCTTCCAGATGTGGGCTGTAATTCCAGATGTGGCCTTAGAATCCAGGAGTTAGTACTGGGATGCCTGATAGGCACACCTCCAGCAAGGAATAATCCAGTGAAATGTTTGAGGAATCATGGAATGGTTTGGGTTGGAAGGGACCCTACAGCTCATCCACTTCCACCTCTACTATCCCAGGCTGCTCCAAGCCCCGATGTCCAACCTGGCCTTGGACACTTCCAGGATCAGGGGCAGCCACAGCTTCTCTGGACAATGATGGTGAGAGAGTGATAAACAATTTTTTAAAGGGATTGGATCAGGGAAGGATCCTAAAGGAAGAGTTGGTTTTATTTTGAGTGACTTAAAAGTATTTTGGTGTGAGACCTAAACTTCTCCTTGAAGAAAGGAGCTGGTTGGGTTCTCCTTTGTGGTGGTTGAATGTTAAATTCCACTTTTCTTTCACAGACATTATGCTAAAATGATAAACAGAAAGATTTTATTGAATCTACGTGAGCAAACAGAATTTTTCAAAACAATTTCTGAATGAGGCCTGACATCCAAAGCGACTCTTCTAAAATATTTCATATTATTTTGGTGTTCTGATTGAAATTCTTGCAAAGCAACGTTTTTATGGCTGCTCTTTCTGAACAGTAACTAATTACATTGAAAGGATTACTGCTGTCATTTTAAGAGCAGCAAAACGATGATAAAGTACAAAAATGGGGAGAGAGTTTGTGATTTGCAGTCTCGGAAGAGCAAATGGAATTAACTTGAAATAACTCTTTACATTGCTACAGTCAAAAATGGGCAGGATGTGCTATTTCCACAGAAGCTGCAGACTTTATTTGGTTTGTTGCTTGATTTGCTCTCACTCTGATTTAATTTGAATGTGGCTGTGCCTCTTGCATAAGGAAATATTGCTCAGCAGAAGACCCACAGATGGTGGTCCCTTGTTGAAGGCTGGAAGATGTTGCTATGCGGGTCTCAGGAAGGTTTCTGAGGGAAATAAAAGGGGATTTTTAAGGGATTCAAGGTGTTTTTCCTGCTCAGTTTGAGTTGCAGGGTCCTTTGTCAGCTCTTTGCACACCTTAGAGATTCTTTCCAGGGCAGGGACCAGATGCGTTTGGGATTGTGACTGTTCTTCACTCGACACCCTTGGGTTGAGACTCTCAACCTTCTCAAGAGGAGGATGTTTGCTATGGCCAGAAAAGAGGGATTTTGTCTTCCAAAAACCTCCACAATTAAAGTTAGAGGAGTTCTCCAGCTTGTATACGTGATGGATTTGGGGGTCTGATGGCTCCAGATGGATTTGGATGCAGACTCAGAAATGAATTTGAGGGTTACTCCAGCAGCTCCAGCAGGTGTGGCAATGTGCAACCTGCTTACCTGGAGGCTTTTGATTTTAATTCACACCCTTCTGAACAAAACTGAGCTCAAAGAAGTGAACAGATCCCATCAGCTTTTGAAGAAAGACCTTGAGAGCCTGTGAGGAGAATTAGGAGAAGATGAAAGAGGCAGCGTGGGGGGTGTTGAGATGGAGATGAACTGCAGGGCACTTCTCTAATTAGTTTAAGGATTTAATTTTTTTTCCTATTTATGAACTTTTAATATAAATCTGCGGCAACATCTGAGGATCTAGAGGACTTTATGGAATTTTTAGCTTCCTCCCCACCCTCCTTATATTTTTTAGGTCAAAATGGCACTTTTGCTCTATTGGGAACAATGGCTTGGTGCTAGAATAAAAAGGGATAATCATCATAATAAATATCTTGCTTAGAACTTGCTCAGAGAGATCCTTCCCAGGATTTTCTCAGGACCTTAGAGCTTGAACTGCCAGCTCTCCTCTGGAAGATTGTTCCATGGTCAAATGTACCCTGAAGGACAATGAATTTTTCGTTGGATTTTAAACTTTGGTTTTTTTTCCTCAGCTTAAAACCATGCCCGATCACCAAACCATGCATCCTGTTGGACTGATTCATGCATAAAAATGCATTTTTAGCTGCATTTGCTACACTAAATGCATTTCCTTCCTCTCTTGCCAAAAGCTGATGCAGACCTGTGCTAAATGTTTTTCCAGGCAATAGAAACTCTGTGATTATGCATAATTGTGATTAAAAACCATTATGTTAATATAATGGGTGTAAAGCCACTGGTTTGATTTGAGGAACCTGAGGGGGAAAAAATCCATTTCAAAGAATTGTGGCAGCGCTTGTTTGTGTGCAAGAACCTCATCAAAAATATTGCAGCTAATTACACCCTGTTTTGTGAGACTTGTACACTGGAATTGTTAAACTGCACCCTGGGCTGCACTGGGGGTGGTGCTTTTGCCATGTATTTGTCATGTTCATGGAAAAATTGTGCATTTCGGTTTTTTCAAATGGATCAGGTTGTCCCTGCTAAGATAATGCCAATGGAATGGGACCCTGTCAGGGAATAATGGCCCTGCCCTGGATGCTGTGGAGGGAAAGCTGGGGCCTTTATCAGAAATAAGCGTTGAGGTGAAGTACAGACATTTATTTCCAAAGCCAAGAGGCTTTTATCCTGTCCAAACTGTCTATAGGATTTTTTTTCCACATTTTTCCCCCTTTACCTGCATCTACACCAAGTGAGTGATGGGCAGGATTCTGACATTTTGCTTTAATGGTGCTGCAGGTTTTTGTCTTGCTGAAAAGCTGTGCCCTGGTTGGGTCAAAGAACAGATTCACATTTTAGGAATGGAAGATGGAACCATTTCTTGAGAAATCTGGGTATTACAGCAAGATTCCTGCTTGTGTGCAAGGGGTACTCAGATTTCCATGTAGGGGGAATGGGTTCCCATGGAGAAAGGGCAGGGTTGGATGGGATATTGAGAAGGGATCCACAAAGAACTCACAGGGTTTTAAGCAAAGTTTTTTGGGTTTCAGCCCAAAAATGGGGCTGCAAATGATGAAGGCAATCCCTGCACCATTCCTGCCCTCCAGGACTGGGGACATGGGCTCATCCCGGCTGGGGAAAGTCCAAGCTGAGCGTGGTGTGTGGGGAGGAGAAGCAGCAGGACGGGGACCCTGGTGTCCCCCTGTGCTCTCCTGCTCCCATGGGACATGGACCAGTGGTGGCCTTGGCTGGACTAATGGTTGGACTCAGTCTTAGAGGGCTTTTCTAACCCCAACAACNCCCCTGGATCCCTGGAAGTGTCCATGGCCAGGCTGGACAGGGCTTGGAGCAGCCTGGGACAGTGGAAGGTGTCCCTGCCCATGGCAAATCTTCCAAGATTTATTTATTCCACTTGGGATGGAAAAGGGCAGCCCTGAGATTGGACCCAAAAAAACCATCAATGAGAGACAGCTAAACAAAATATTTAAAAATTAAACCAAAACCATAAATATCCTTACTAACAGTATTTAATTAATTAATAAATCCTTAAAAAAACATATAACTAAAAATCTTAAGACTTTCTGAACCGTGTAGTGAAGATGTGATTCCTACCTATATAAAAAAATAAGAAAAACAAATCACATAATCTAAACCAACTCAGAAATCCCATCTCTAACTCATTCAAAATTCCTTCACCAATTCTTCCACAGCAGAGTTTTTGCTGTTCCAGGGGTGCCAGCAGCCTGGGATGGAGGGGGCACTTCAGGGCTTGGCACTGCTCCTTGTCCAGTGATTCCGAGGGCATTCGGGGTTTAATGGATGCTGTGAGACCCAACAGAAGCTTGTTGAAGTCAGCTCGAGGATCACAGCTTGTTCCAGAGGGGCTTGGATCACACCCCAGCAGCTGAGAGATTTTTATTCTCTCTGTTTGAGATGCAGCTGCCAAACTGATGGAATAATGGGAAGAGGCTCCTTGACCCCAAACTCTGCCGCTGGCAACATCCTTGGGAGGAGAGGGGTGAAAAATTTGCATTTACATGAGGTTTCCTATTCATGAATGCATTACCCAGCAATTCTGGGTAGATAAGTGGTGGTGAGTGTTTATCTGGCCACTGTACAGAGCGAGGAGTAACTGATATTGCTGCTGGAAGGAAAAATAAGTGTAGGAAAACAGCAGGAATTTGGGATGTGCGAGCAGTGCTGCCTTTGGGAATAACTTTCAGCTCATCTGCTGCCCAGTTTGGGAAATGTTGCCTGATGTGTGATGAACCCTGCAGCTCAGACCTCTGCCCCAAACCCACTCCCATTTCTCCATGTGGGAAAAAGTGAGTCCAGGGAGGAGAGCTGTGGATAGGGGGGCACTGGGGTGATCTCACCTGGAATCTTGTGAGCAGTTTTGGGCACTGCAATGGAAGAAAGAGATTCAGCTGTTGAAGAGTGTCCAGAGGAGGTCAGTGAAGATGGCCAAGGGTCTTGAGGGGAAGCAGGATGAGGAGCAGCTGAGGGCACTTGGAATGTTCAGCTGGAGAAGAGGAGACTGAGGGGAAACTCGTTGGGATCTGCAGCTTCCTCGTGAGGGGAAAAATGGAGACAGACACTGAATTCTCCTCTGAAATGGCTGGAGCTGTGCCAGGGGAGGTTTAGGTTGGATATCAGGGAAAGATTCTTCCCCCTGAGGGTGTTCAGGCACTGGAACACCCAGTGTTCCTTTCAGGGAAGGAAAAAGATAATTTTAATAATTGATTGTCGATTGTTCCCACCTCAGAGCAACGTGGCTGCAGCATCACAGCACACAAAACCTGCTTTGTCCTCTTCTGAGCCTGCACAAGCTGGAGAAATAGATTTTGTTTTCTCATTAATGAAATATTAATTGCGTGTTTATATTTTGGTGTGGCCTAAAGTGAATATTAGAGTGCCCATAAATAAAACATTGCCAACTTTAATACAGGACGGGGTTTTCTCACATTTGTCTTAAATGAGCTCATTACAGTGGAGAAGGTAATAAATATTTGATTTCAGGGCATGTTAATGAGGTGCTTGCTCGTGAATTCAAAGTGTTTAGCAGAATTTTCTCTCCCCTTCAAACATGTTATATAGTGCAAACATTTTGAATTATTTAATCAGGAGCATCTTTAAGCACTCTGGTGCTGTGTTTAAAAACCTAAACCCACAAAGCCACAGAAGCAATTAATGGCTGCAGCTTCCCAAACAGATGATAATTTGGTGAATAATATTGTTTGTTTTCAATTCAGGGTTTCCACGGAGGGCTTCCCTTCCTTTGGAGCTCTCCCTGCACACAGTGTGGCACAGCAGTGGCACTCAGCTCATGTGGGCACGCTTCCAACAGGTTTTATTGGCATTTTAGCCCACTGGGTTGTGCCATCAAGGCTGTTTTAACACAGATGCAAACTGTGGGATTTAGGTTTTGCAGCTAAATCCATATTTCTCACCAGTCACCACCACATTCTTGTAGAAATGCTGCAGGTGTTGGAGAGCAGAAGTGGAGTTGGGAGGGTCCAGCCTGGTGGAATTTGGTTTCTCTCCCTTGCATTTCTTCTTCTCTCTGCCTGGCCTGGTATGAAATTTACATATTGTTACACTCCGTGGTGGGTTGTTGTAATTACACCTATAATTATGATTATACCTGTATTATGGAGGGAATTACTCCCTGAGAGGGTGGTGAGGGGCTGGGATGGAATTCCCAGAGCAGCTGTGGCTACCCCTGGATCCCTGGAAGTGTCCAAGGCCAGGCTGGACATTGGGGCTGGAGCAGCCTGGGACAGTGGGAGGTGTCCCTGCCATGGAATGGGTGGCACTGCATGGGCATTAAGGTCCCTTCCAACCCAAACCACTCCATGATCCTATAAAGATGCAGCACCACTAAAAGTGGCAATCCCAAATATTTCTCCTCACGTGAGCCCATTGTTTTATGTAGCCACTACATTATTTAGCCACTACGCTTTTTTCTCATTTATTTTTCCACTTTGCATCTCTGACAGTGAACTTTGAAGTGCTCCTGGTTTCTGCACTTCCATCACAGCCTCTCCAGCCAATGCAGAGGTGGGAGCAGCTCTGTGAGGGGTTGATGATGATGCCACACTCAGTGGGCAAGTCCAGGGCTCAGCAAGATGCAGCTTCCCTTGGGAGTGGTTTGTGGCTTCCTTTTGGGTGTTAAAAGGGGAAGAAGGACTGCAGGAACTTCTATAATTCTAATAATAGTTTGGGTCATCTTCCTTCATCATGGAAACCATGAGGGGAAAACCACGGAGCTCAGAGCAGGTATTTTGGGACAGCATTTGAGAAAAATGCCTTTTATTAGGCAAGGAGGTGAACTTTGATGGTTTCACCACTTTTTAAAACAAATTCAATTTCTGCCCGCTGGCCCTGAGCTGGCACTTCCCTTGTTGGAGAAAGAGTGGGAATGTTGGAAAGCACCTGGAAGCAGACCCTCAAAATGTCCCTACCAGCACCCTCCAGCCCTATCCTAAAAGGCTCTTCCCAGCCAAAACCTGCCTCAAAACCATCGTGTTCCTTGCTAGTGGCTGAATTACAGAAAAGGAATTGAAAAGCAGGAATGTCAAAAAAAAGGAGATTGCTAAAAGCCTGAGGAGCTTTCATCTCCCTCAAAGTCAGGAGAAGCACAGATTTTTGATGAAGGGATATCTGGAAAAGCTGGGAGAGGTGAGAAATGTTTCCACTCTCACTTTTTCTAGCTCATAATTGTCTTGTTTTTAAATTTTCTTCTTTTTTTCTTTTTTTTTTTTTT
>VYZP01013924.1:807-11487 GCA_013400635.1 Hypocryptadius cinnamomeus
AATCTGTATATATTAGTAAGCAGCTGGAAGAGAGGCTGGCAGATTTGCATTTCTGAAAAGCAAGGACCTATGACTCTAAACAGTAACTCTGGAACAGGTGACTAATCCACTGAGCATACAAGCACAATCAAGACTGAACCATCTGCTGCCTTCAGGAAGGTGAGAACACTTTTAAATCACATCAAACTCAGGTATCAACGAAATGTTCAGCCAGCACCATATGCACTCACAACTTGAATTGTTCTGACCTGCCATTTCATGGTATATTTGTTAAAAACAGAAAATTTGTATTGCACGTGAAGCCTTTTGTTTGTGGATCATCAGAAGCTGTGGCTTATTTTTAAGTTATGGCTATTTGGGTTCAAAGAAAAGTTAAATCCAAAATAATGAATCATACCTTCAAATTAAGTTACCTTTCTGACTCATGAACAGGCTTGATCTACCTTGATACCTATAATGGTTCCTGCCCCACTACTGGAGCAATTAAATTATTCACAGACAACTGATAAAGCACCAGTTTCCAGTGAAGAGTACTAAGGTCATCAGGCACACATCTCAGAACACCAAGTTAAACAGCAATAACCTGATCTATTGACATTCCCACATGGAAAGTCACCTTATTTTTCCTTCACTCTGGAAGGTTATTTAATTTTAACATTAAAATCAGATTAATTTACATAAGTGCTTCAGCACTGAAAAACATTCCTTAAAGATCTAGAGCTCTGTTTGGACTTTTGACTGATCTCAAGTTGAAGTTAAAAGACAGCAGGCTGCTACAAATGTAGAAAATTACATAAAGACATGCATGTCTACATAAACAGCATGTCTACAATTAATGGAGTCACTAGATTCTGCAAAATGAAGACAAGGATAAAAAAAGAAATTCACACATTTTATACAAATCCCCATTTTTGAAAGTGTCAAAATGGCAGAATATTTATAAAAGAATCTAAAAAAAATTATGTTCTGGTAGAAATGAAAGAATTGGACCTCACATTGAGGAATTGATCACTATCAAAAGAATCATGAGAATTAAAATAATTTTATGGACTGAAATAGTTAATCTGTTTAAATAGATGTAGTTAGCCAAATACACATCTTCTGAATGATTTCTATTCTACAAGCTTCTTTCTGGATGTTTCTTTAAGTTTTGTTTGGTGTTTAGAATTCTCTAGGTCAGACTCAAGGATTTTACTCTTAGGTTTAAGACGGTGAAATTGGCCCTTAAGTGCAAGACATCATCATGTCAGTAACAACATAAACACTGGATAAAAAAAAAAGAAGAAAGGACAAGGCTAAACCTCCTACTCTGAAATTCAACAGGGAGATTTCCTCTTTTCACAGTGCAGGAAAAATTCAATTTTATCAGATACATCTTGAGGCTTTTAACAGCAAGCTGAGACACTGTGATGCATGAACACATGAATATATACAAGTTTTTGTACTGTACTTCAAGTTTTTAAATAGTATCTGTACACTGAAGACACAAATCACAATATAAAGAGATTTGCACTAAGCAATGTAGGGTCCTCTGAGAAATAAAGCAGAAGAGACTACAAAATAATAAAATATAAAAGAAAGCATTTAGAATTTGAAACATTAAAGACTGCCAACATCAGTGCAGGCAAACTAAGAAATTATCTTTCAGCACTTACTCCATATCAAACTGAAGGATAAGAACATTTTACATATTGCTTCAAGTTAAAACAATTAAAACTTCGGACAATTCTCTTTTGAAAAGCAACTTAGTAAGAATGCATGGTAACCTTCAATTATTCTTAGTTTTTTTTCTCAGAAAGCTGGATATTCAGTCCTTAGTCACATTAAAACTGAAGTAAATATAACAATGATGCTGTGCCTACTACAGAAAATACTGGATTACATCTTCCCCCCAACCCAGCATATGTGCCACAACCTGCTCCCCATTCAGCTGCATTTTTCCTCTTCTGTTCACGCATTGCAATTAAATGGTGGGGTGGGGGGAGGAAAAAAAAAAGAGCAGTTTCCATAGAAACTATGAAATTATAGTTGCACAACAGACTACAAAGTTGGTCAACATTTTTAAGAGAAAGTTGACATGCAATTTGCCTTTCCTGGGAGGCAAAAGAAAGTTGTGTTCTACACAAAAGACCAAAGTCCAAATTCCACGATCCTACCTACATTAATATACAAAAACCCACTGCTGCCTAATTTATCACTGCTGCAGTGGTTTCATATAAGTTTTGTAAGCCCAAATTGTTGCAAAGCTTATTATATACACAATGACTACATTTCATATGATGTTTTTTAAAAGCATTAGCATGAAGTATTAACCTTTAAACAAGAAGGCTACCTGTTCAAATTGCACTTTATTCAAGCATCTACCATGGGCTAACAGACTGTTAGTCATTATATTGAGTCACCAACACAGCTGTTACCTAAACTAATCACTCACTATTTCTAGGGGCACACACAGAAGATAAATGATATCTACTTGAACAGTTCTTATTGCATGGATTGAAGATAAGTATTATAACTTATATAAACTTGTCTTCATAACACACCTAGGAAAAAGGACTGAGAAAGAAATAATAATAGTTTAGAAATAGTCATTAAAACATCCTTCAATTTAGAAGATGCCATTTCATTGAGATCCTAAAAGCTACTGAAAAGAATCTATGAGAACAGAACTCTAGAGTGCTGTGCATAATGCAAGAACTCGTTAATCGTCTAATTTTACATCTACATTACGCTAATTTAAGATTACATCAATTCAGATCTACGAGGTATTTCAAAGCTCAAAAGCAATATGAGCCAGGATAACATACAATTAAAAAAAAAAAAATTACAACTAGTTCCACAATAGGTATTTTTTGACAAACTAGATACATGGAAATGAAACATCTCCAATGATGATTTAACAAAATGTAAGCAATAGTAAGTGTGTAAGTAGAGAAAGAGATGTAAAATAGAAAACCCTCTAGGCCGCTAGTCAGCATATTAGACTAAATATCTAATATATTTAATTGTAATGTGTTAATCCTGATATCAGAACAAGATCAAAACAGGTAAGACATACAGACCCAAACATGGCACCTTGCATACACCAGCGTAAGGATGAGTACCTTAGATTAATACCATCTTGAAGCTGAGTGATACTATAGGTTAGTAGGAAAATGCTCTTTGGGTAAGATGCTCTTACCCAAATTTGGAGATTACTCAGTGTTGAGATGTTTCTAGAAGTAACCAAAACTTACCAGTTCTTTTACTCTGCTCTTCTCCAGGTTTAGGTTTAACTTGTTATCTGCACGAACTTTGGTAATTTCATCCTAATGGAAAAAATTGATAAAGCAGCAAGCAAGATTTTCTGTTTTATCATAAGCAGAAAGAATTAGACAAATACATTTTATCTTTATTTTTATATCTCATTAATACGAGATTCTCTCCAATTAATGGATATAATTTTCAGAAGTATTAAGTATTTATATATTTCATCTAGGAAATATGATGTTCTAGAGTATGAATTGGATTTCAAAATCAAAAAAATAAAAATTACTTTTAACCCTGAGAACAGCACTTAACGGAGAGCACATCCTTCTATAAATGCAGAGAATGTTTCATATATCCTGTAATTCTCTCTGATATCTAGAAATCCATGTCTGGCTACACCTGTAAGATGGATTTCTTCCATGAAGCAATCTTAATGCTCAAAATAATGTTCAAAGCAGTTTCTCACCTTCCAGTGTAAAAGAAAATCTGTTTCTAAAGACTACATCTGGGACTTTCAGAAAAAGCTATAGACATTTGAAAAGTCAGGAAACGTTTACTGCATTTTTAAACATCTAACTTTTTAAAACTACTACTAAGTTGTACTCTTGCATTTGACTTTATCAATAGCTGTGAGTCCTGCTTTTCCTGGTGACAGCTGCCATCTTAATGCAACCTCCTGGCAGGAATTCCAGCCAGCTGACAGTTTGTCATGTGGCAAACTGCTGATCAGATGAATATGTGGGAGAAACAAAAGATTGCTGATGTTCTGGGAGATTCTACTGCTAGAACCAAGTAAGCATTTCTCAAGTAGGCCAATGCCAACTCATTAGGTTAGCATTAACAATAATGAGACTCAATTTCTGTGTTTGAATTTTGAACTTTAATTGGTTGTTGTCATTTCAAAAGAATACATTACAATTTAATAAATCAAAAAATAAAAATTTTCCTTGAAGTTTTACATTGCGTCTTTTTGTACGAGCAAGCATGTAACAACATGCCCTTGTGAGAATTGAATTTACAGTTAAAAGTAAAATAAAAAGGCATCTAGCTTTCAAGAAAAGATGACACAGATCCTTGATGCTCTACTAGTAGATTACACTAAATCATTTACATGCAACTAAAACCATAAAATGAGTTACAATTCAAAAATTAGATGCCAAATGTATTTTAAAACAGAGTAAGCTTTCTACACAGCCCGTGTTCTTGCAATGGTCATTTGCTCCCAAACAAATGGGACCAAACACAATGGCCCCAAACTTGGTGGCCTTAAAAAGCCATTAAAATTCTGGACAAGCAACAGGAAAGTCTTCAGAGAAAAAAAGAAACAAAAAAACCACCAAACCAAAAAATCAACCCCCCACAATTAGTAGGTACTGTGATTTTAAATGTATGCTCCATCTTTAATGTACAGGCAGCCCTAAATGCAGAATTTCACTCAGCCTTAATTGTGACATGGCAGCCACTTTCTGAATCTGAATTAAGGACATAAAAATATCTTCAGTTATATTTTGGTTTGCCTCTTGTACTAGTCACAGTTTCCTGTCCCCATAAATGAGGTATGCATGAAAGTAGCATTGCTGCAAACCACACTGTCCTGTCAACAGCAATTTCAGTATCACACGTATCATAACAATAAACACAGCTTAGAAAAGGAAATTCTGAAAGTAGCACTTTTTATTGTTTCCAGCTAATCAGACAGGTGTTAATTTTTAATTATATTGGTATGGTATCTTACCGTGACTTGCTTCTTTATCTGTTGGAGCTCAAGTTTTATTTTCTGTGAGAGTAAAAAAAAAAAAATTTAGACTTTATTACTGTATATAAAACCACACTATCTAGAAATCTACTGAATTTGCATCATCAGTAACAGTGACTATAATCCATAATATGAAAAGGCAGGCAAACCAAGCACTATTCCATGTCCTCAGTATGTGTATAGATGAATACACATGCATGTTTACTCAGTACTGTGCCCTTCCGAACAACAGCACAAAGCAGAAATCAGCAGTGTCCCCCTGGCAGCCATCCTAACAGCTCAGGAGGCCACTGGCTGCTTTTGCCATAAGGGCTCATCCCTGGCTCATGGTTCACCTCGTGTCCACCAGATCTTCCTTGCCAAGCTGCTTTCCATTTGGTCACTCTCAGCCTGTCCTGGTGCCTGAGGGTATTCCCCAGGGGCACGACTGGGCACTTCCATTTGTTCAAGTTCATGTGATTCCTGTCATCCCATTTTCCCAGCTTGCTGATGTCCCCATAAATGGCAGCACAACTGCCTTGTGTATCAGCAGCTGCTCCCAGCTTCAGATCATCTGCAGACCTGCTGAAGGTGCCCTCTGCTCTGTTCCACCAACAAGGTCATTAATGAAGGTGCCAAACCATCCCAGCCCCAGTCATCCCCTTTGGTACAAGATGCTTTTCTACATCATTATTAAACAAAAAAAAAAGAAGCAAATTCTAGAGTAGAACTTTCCAAGACAGTAATTTTTACCTCATTTTCTGAACGAAGTGCTGAAAATTCACTTTTTTCCAAAATAATCATGTCCTTTTTCACACCAGCAATATGGGACATAACTTGCTGCAGTGCAATTTCCTTTAAAAGAAGGAAGAAGAACCTCAGAACATATCACAACTATAATACTTTTCCTCATCTGCACCTACAAATATGAAAGACTATTTTGGTACCCTGAAATTTTTAATTCAGCAATTTCAGGTTGATTATCCAAGTTTCAGAAAGCAAGACAGAGTGACAGTGACAAAATAAGCAAGTTAGGCTCAAGTGTTGGTAATGTCTGACAAAATTGGCAGTGCTAACACAGAGCAGAATAATTCAATTATTAGCCTAGGAAACATTTGCTTCCAAGTCATCAAATTCTTAAGCTAGCAAAGGCATTAGGGAGAGCTGTCTCTGAGCCAAATGAGGAAAGCTGGCCTTCAGACCAAAATTCCTCAGTGCAACCATACTCTTCTGTAATTACCTCTTTTTTTGCCTCTCCCTGCAAGGAAGTCTCTGCCTCACTGCTCAGAATCACACACTGATGCTTTGAATTGCTCTTCTCAGTCCATTTCACTGAACTGACAGAAGACAAACAAGAATTCTCTGCAACTTTCAAGGATGGAAAAGTCTGTAGACATTGTTCTAGATCCTACACTACCCACACATGCTTATAAGAACTGCCTTCTCTACTGAAGATCTTCCTCTAATAAGTAGTCCCTTGCTTTTGGTTCTGGACTAACACCCCTCCAAATCTGACACAGCACTCTAAACTCAGTTTTGTCACAAATTGCAATTCTACCTTGCAGCATTTTATTTCTAAGTAGCATCTAAAGATGCCTCTCCAAGCTACCTGACCACAAGACTGAAAAAAATGGGTCAGTGTTCTGGACATATTACAAAATGTCTACAGAAAGAGTACTGCATGGACACCTCTTTTCTTACTCCTCAGTGTCTCCAGATTGTTCTTGTTCTCTCTTCTCCTCAGTGGACTCAGCAAACAGAGACCAGAATCTTCCATATTCTCTCTCTTCTTCATGCCTATACATACACACACATGTAAATCTGTTTTTCCCTAAGGTTTTATCTAACCAAGGTAATACTTTGATAATAGCTCATCCACAACATTCCAAATCTTTCTTCCAATTTTTTGTCCTCTTTCTGCAGAAGACCTTGTGCAATCAAAGACTATAGGGAAGTACAAATCTACCATGTGGCCCAGTGTTGATGGCACAAACACTTCCTGAGCTGCCATACGAACCTACACATAGCATCTTAATGGCAGAAAGTCACTTGAGGGTCAAATCTAACAGTCTCAGAATGCGTCTTCCATCAGTAGCAGCATTAAATTCAACAAAAACAACTTTCATTCAAAAAAGCCAGGCACAGAAGGAGGCTGAGACTGCTTGTTGTAAAATAAAACCATGTCCTTTTGGACATGGCATTCCCTGAGTGACTGTGAACAAATTCAGCACAAGAGGAGGACTGTAGGTTTGCCTACAATCTAAAAGCTAGGAAGATTGGCTTGAAACCTCCCTAGATGGAAAGTGCCACAAAATCCGCTTTTGCAGTATCCCACTTTTTAAAGAGACACCCTTCTGCCAAAACTGTTACACTACAGAGACAGCAGCTGCTGTTTTCTCAGGTCTCAAGACAGCAGCCTGGTTACTATGAAACAAGTTGCAACTTGTGCTCGGAAGGTGACCTGGGGCTGTTGTATTCTAATACAACATAAATGTCACTGAGAGACAGAGATAAACAAACAAGTACCATATAACAGGATGGCAAATAAACTGAGGGGATCTGTACTTCCTTGTTACAAGTCTACAAAAGAAATGTAGAAATTCAAATCCATGCATTGAATACCTCTTATGACTGTCTAAGTGTTCTCAGTAACTCTGTGTCATGTTACTGTAAGGCTGAAACTAAAAAACTACTTGTGGTTTGTACACCAACCCACAGTACTAAAATCTCAAGGTCCATCACAACACTTTGGTAACTATCTGAACTCAAGACAAAATGAATCAGTCAATAGATATAGAAGAATGTTTGCTCTTCACCTTCAAACTTTTAAAATGCAGTGTATAACAGTAATAAATAGTAACACATATTTCATTATCAGGCATACAAGGGTTTAATTTACTTTAACCCCACCAGTGATCTAACCTGCTGTACTTTGGTGACCATGTCCTTGTAAATCATATCCAGGTTGGTGTTCATGATTTTCACTAAGGCAGATACAATGACCTCCGACTGCTGAGTGGTGAACCCTAAGCGAAACAAAGAGCGACATTCAGAGAGAGATCCAAATCTGGACAGTTTACAGAAATGCCACTTGCTGACAATCAGCACCAAATTACAACAAATGTCAGTCATGAAAGATAATAAACCACAGAACTCTTGATCCAGCACTAACAAAAGAACACAGTCAGTACCTGCATGTTTCCCCACCCCAAAACTGTCTGTGACATAGGATGACTGCTTCCATAGTACAGCACTATTATACTATCAGCAGGATAAAGAAAGAGTTCTCCAGAGTTATTGTGGAATGCCATCTCTCACATGTGGCTACTTCCATAAGCAAGCAAGAATTCTGACTCTGGGAAGCAGATACTTCATTATACTATAAAACTTCAGTGCCACTGAAGATGTACAAAACTCAACAACCAAAAGCACAGCCAACTGTCCCGATTTTAGGTCTACCAGCTTCTGAGTGCCTATCAGAAACTTTCTGAACTGAACATATTGGAAACTATACTAAAACACTGTCCCTAAAATACCTTCATCTTTTCCACCCTCACAATGTAGGAGTAAAAATGTCACGAACAAGAGTTAATCATTACGAAAAGAAACACTTGCAAAAGTGTGGTTATTTCAAACTCACCAGCAGCTCAGCATCAGCAAGCACAGCTGAGAGCAAGTCACTTTCAGGAGCTGAGCTGATATAAAAGTTTACTACCCCTAAAAGGCTCCCTCTCCCCTTGTCCCTCCTCCTGACACTCTGACCTGTGCTCACTCAACTGATACAGCAACTCATTAAAATGGTGTCTCAGAATACCAAACAAGAAAAAGAGCTGGAGAGTTTCCTGAGAAGTTCCTGGCCCATGGAAAGGGCAGGGGAAGGGGGCTAGGACCTCTCCATTTTAGGCATGGAGAGCTGTTACAAGTAATTTCAGCTGTACTGAGCTTCACCTTAGGGTACCTCTCACACCTCAGCACTGAATTCAAAACAATCCATTCCCTTATCTATGTTTTAGCATAATACTATTTTTAGAGTACTCTATCTCCTATCCTAAAAGCTGCACTGTACAAAGTAGTCCATATTCCATCCAATTGTAACACATTGGTGCATATCCAAGCTATGTATTATATATATTCAAGCTATGTATTATATATACTCAAGCATATTCAAGGTGTAATATACCAAAAATGAAGGAATCCAATTAAAACATTTTAAACCACTGCCTTGAAGGCTCTGGGGTTCTTTGCTCTCAGTTCTTAAAATTTCATTTTTTCTTAGCATTTTTAACTACCAATAGGGAAAAAATTATTCAAACAAAGTTATATAAGCTCACTCTTTCCTTTATGAAGCTCAAGAAAACCCCAATGTCCCTACCTAGTATATAGATAAGCCTCAAAAAAAAATCCATAAAAATCAAGGTGTAACACTGCATGTCAAGGAAAAGTAACAAACTTGGTAAACTAAAAAGCAACTCATAAAAGCCATTAAAAATAGCTGCTTGTTTCAAACAAATTACCTTTTTCTTCCAAGAGGCATACCAGCGCATGAGTGTCAAAATAAAGCCTCCTATTTCCCAGTAAGGAAATATTCTCTTTGCTTTGTAAAGATGACACAGAGATGCTTACATCTGTGGGAAAAAAAAAAAAGTTATTTCTTAAGAAAGAATATTTAATCAACAAGTTTGCTTTCCAGGAGTTTCCTTACTACCCAGAACGTTTTTCACTTATGACAAAATAGTTTGTGTTGAGATTACCACAGCCTGCTTGAAAGTGAAAAGTCATCTGATCAATAAGTGCTATGTGCAAGAGATGGAAAACAGGACACTATGCTACTGCTCCCCTTACAAGAGCTCTCCAGGAATACAATGTTCTGGAAAAAATCCCTCCAGATGACAGGGTCCTGCATCTGTTCCTTTACCGGAATCACCTCAGCAGGTGGGACCTGTGAGCACTTCAAAGCTGCAGGGCTAAATCCACACACTCTGTCCCTTCTTTGTTAAAGAAGTGAACTTTCATCACTTGCCATTTAAGAAAAAAGTCATCGTTCACAATTTGCCATTTACTGTTTTTGCAGAAAATACTTTCAACACTGAAAGCCAACCTAAGACAGTGCGTTGTTTCCACTGGCATGTGTAGTGTATAAACAGTCCTGACAGAATGAACGTGAGGTGGGGCATTAGCTGAACTGCCAAGAGGCAGAATATAAAATCAATTAGGTTGGAAAAGACCTTTGCGATCATCGAGTCCAACCTTTGACCGAACACCACGCTGTGAACCGGACCATGGCACTGAGTGCCACGTCCTTAAACACCCCTAGGGACGTGACTCCACCACCTCCCTGGGCGGCCCAGTCCATAGTGCAGTCGCCTTTTCTGTGAAGAAATTCTTCCCAATGTCCAGCCTAAACCTCTCCTGGCACAACTTGAGGCTATGTCCTCCTATCCTGTCGCTGGCTGTCTCGGCGAGGAGGCCGACCTGCACTTTGCTACACCCCCGTTTCGAGTAGTTCTGGAGAGCGATCAGGTCCCCCCCGAGCCTCCTTTTCTCCACGCTAAACACCGCCAGCTCCCTCAGCTGCTCTGCATGGACCAGCGCTGCAGACCCCTCCCCACCCCCGGTGCCCGACCTCCCTGTGCTCTCAGGACGCCCCACGGGCTCACCCCGCTCCCCGCGGTGCCGCCGGCTCCCGCCGCCCCTTC
>VYZP01013925.1:2781-23745 GCA_013400635.1 Hypocryptadius cinnamomeus
CAAGTGACACAAGGCCTTCAATTTAGTAGTGCCTCAGGAAACTTAACTTGCTTGTGGATTTCCATATGGCTACAAAACTTCCTCTCCTGAAACTTCAGCCTAGTACAGCAACCAGGTTCCTTTTCCCAATAAGGCCTTAGAAGTTCTTGCTATGAGAGTTTCCCAAAATATATCCCTGTTGTAGACTCCAGCATGGCCACTCAAGCTCAGGATGACGCATGTCACTTGGTAACACCAACAGCAGTAGGAGTCCATTGCTCCCTGTGCACCAGGAGGTGGAACTCAGGCAGACACCATCAACCACCACAAATAACTGGCTTCCCCTTACCCTAGAGGCCAGTTCATGCCCACCTCCTAATCCCAGTTCTCTTATGGGTTACTCTTGACAAAGATCAATGCACAGTCATAAGTCTGCTCATGAGGCAGTCCTAAAGTTCAAGGGGACATGGGAGGGAATCTCTGAAGTAATCATTTTTGAGTTTAGATACACTTAGCCAAGTCACTGCCCTGGTAGGCCTCCTTCGCTCACTAATGAACCTTTTGCAACTGATTCATTTTTCATCCTTTCAGCAGCAGCAGCTGTTGCCTGTGACTCAGCCTATCCAAAATGGACTGATTAGTAAGTTTGGCTAAGGCTGATCTAGTAATGGCTTGTGCACAGGAGAGCGCTGTGCACTAAATGTTGTTGCACCTTCATCTGTGTGGAAAACAAACTGGGAAGCTCAGAGCCCCGGTTTATTGAAGTTTCCCTATGCAATTCATCTACTGACAGATTTGCTAGGGAAAGGTGGGTAAGGACAGTGATCCTGAAACTCCAATCTGATACACCAACACACAGAGGAGAGTACTTTTTCATTCTGCCATGCTATTCTCTTCTGGCTTTTGGCTCTGCTCAGGACCACTGTACATAACAGAATCAGATCTGTTTATCCTTTAAGAATGACTCATCTGTATCACGGGACTTGTCAAAACAAGCACTCAGATAATTTACCACTGACTGGGCAGAACTGCAAAGACTTATTATCCTTGTCTCACTGGAAAACCTCTCTTGAGCACAGTCATATTTTCAGTCTAGATGTGGTTGGTTTAGCTGTTAAGTATTAAGTCATCTTTCCTACCAGCTTTAGAGAAACTCAGCATCACAAACAACTTCTCTACAGAGTCCAGCATGACAGAAAAAAGAGAAACCCCAGACCCACCTGAACACTCCTCAAGTCATCCTGTTCAAAGTGGGAGGCATGTCAGACTGCACAGTAACAGAAGCACTGCACACGGCAAATGTACCCTTCCCAGAGACCCCAGTCCTACAGGCTCCCACTTATGCAAGTTCAGTCAGTCTGAGCTTCACTTTCTTGAACAGACAGCTGATACAGACCCAATCCAAACTCTAATAAATTCAAAAGCTCTAAGAGTGAAGCTGAAGAACTCATCATCAAAGAAAAGTAAGAAGTTTCTTCTACTGAGACGAGCTAGCTGCGACACACCTCTCTAAATTGCCTAACACTTCAACAGTGCCAGGGCAATTTAAGAGCTAGGGAGGTGACAGTAGAAAAGGTGGTGTCAGACCCTGTATAACCTGCACTGAAACTTAACACCCACTCAGTAAGCAATCTCTTTTTACTGGCAATACAAATAATTTAAGAGTATTTTTTGGCAAGAAGGGAGGAAATCCAGTGAAGCTACCATTAAGCTTGCTTTGTGACTGCAGCATGACTAGCAAGGGACATCAAGGTCTGGTGGGATGCTGCTGCTACTTTGATTTACCAGTCACAGAAGACATGATCAGCTCTGGCAGAACAGGCAAAGTCCCACACATTCCACCAACTCAGAGTCTGCTGGGGATCAAATGGTACATAGAAAGAAAATAGCAACTTAGTATTATGCATACAAATGCAGTGTATAGAAAATTCAAATTATCAGCCACCTTCTTTGAGAAGACTGTCTTGCTATACAGAAGTACTTACTTCAAAGTGTTTGTTTTTTCATCTCCATTTTCCCAGTCCCTACCAGCATCTCTAAGCAAATCAATGGATATGAAATATGAAATTGTCAAAAGCATTCCTAGCAGTAAACGTGAATTCTTCCTGTCTGTCTTTATAGCTTCTCATCCCAAACACCCACAGGGTAAACACAGCTGAACTGAAACAAACCAGGATTGGGAAACTGTTCAAAAAACAAGCTCCTTCCACAGCTGGCAAGAAAAGTATTCAGAGAAGATGTGTAAAAGGGAGTTCTCACCCTTTGAAATACTATTTGTCCTTTGACACTTTCGCTACAGCCACTGGAATCAAAGCACAGGCATGGCAAAATATCCAGCTGAAAACGCATGTAATAATAATTTAAAAAGAAAGTCAGAAGTAGCAACTGCCAAGACAGAACTCATTTGTAGACCTTGATGCCTGATAAAAATGTAGGAAAAGATTAAATACCATTCTGTCCATGTGACATAAAAAAAAAAATTTATAAAACATACAACCCCCCAAACCCTACAGTGTAACCATTTTCAAAGACAAAATCTTCAGGAAAGAAATCAGGTCTCCTAAAGGACTACTAAACTTCAATCTTGTTTCTTGGCAATTCACTGCTTTTAAACAATAAGAAATACAAGACTGTACATATTCTTTGCTTCTTGTTTATATTCCCTTGCAACCTAGAGAGGTTCTTTGTTCTGTAACAATTAAAAAGCCGAGTTAAAGCTACAAAACAAAACAGATTCTCTCAATGGTTTATTATGGGGTTCCTTTTCATAGGACGGTTTGGGTTGAAAGGGACCCTGAAGATCACCTAGTTCCAAACCCCCTGTGATGAGCAGGGACACTTTCCACTAGATCTTGCAGTGCTACCCTCTCTTCTTCTGCTTCTTGCATGCCAGCTGGTTTTTTTTTTAATATTATTTGTGACATTTCATTAAGTTTCATTTATTGTTCTGAGGCACTTATTTGCTCAGCATTCTCAAGTGGCTTCCTTCAGCTACATCTTATCTATACAGCATCATTATTCCTGTCAGAGCAGCTCTTGCTAAACCAGCAGTATTTCTCAGGGCAATGTACATTTAACAGGATGACAACAGTGCGAAAATGCTTAATTGAATTTTGGTTCCATAAAGCACCAAGAATCACACCTCAGTGACTGCATTTTACCTGGACCATTCTTGACTTCAACAGGCCATGTCTCATAGACACCATTATAATTTCCTGCCAGCCAGACCTTGAGGTCTAGGACAGTACCTTATTGAAAAAGAAGAGACTGTTGCAGCCAGGTTCTTTCAGACAGTTCAGCTGATTTTCAGATGCTCTTCCAAACCGTTTCCTTGACTACCACAAGAATGGTAGAATGAGACCATTTTGTTTGTTGTCCTATATAATTCCACACAGCATATACAGCGTTAAGTTGGAGATATTTCAAGCCCCTCCTGAGCTTCTTACAGATTTTTCTCCTCCTATCTCAAATCTCCTCCTCACAGCCATCTTCCACCAAACACACATGAGTAAATTCCTGTTCAGCTCCCAGCATTCCCTCACATCAGACAATACTTTTAACTCCTGCTTCAACTACCTAGCTCCATAAAAGAGATAGTGTGGTTAGCTGGGGTTTGCAAGGTGTGTTTTGTTTTTATTTGGGTTGGGTACTTTAAGTAATAGGACTTGGGGGGTCTTTTTAAGCATTTAACTGCGAGGAGAGTTTTGGCACGTTTCAGCAATGTTTAATGTTATTATTACATCTAGTAGATAATAATAGCATCCACTACATTGATACTTGCTCCTTTTTGTCTAAATTGTGAAATCCAGCAGGACAACATTTCAAACTTGATTTCAAGAGCCGCAAAACCTTATCACAGAGAGACCTATCAGAATGAAATGCTGATTTTTACGCTGCAACACGTCATTATAATAGCTTAATTCTGTGATCCTCTGAAAAAGATGATGAGGTGGGAGAGCCAGATTATTCAAAAAAAACCCACAAAATAATTACTTAAAGGATTTATTTATTTATAGGTTCATGATTCCCTAGAGCATAAAATCTGTTCCACTACCTAGGTCAACACAGACACTGGTTTAGCAGACAGATTTCACAACGACCACCTGACGCGGGCTTTGGAAGAGAAACAGTAAGCAAGAGTAACCAAGACGGTGGGAGAAGTTATAGCCTGTCAGCTAAAAACAACATAATCTTCCCCAAATCATGCAAGAACAAAGCAGTTTCAAGTTCCTACACAGAAAAGTGTATTTCAGATGCTCCCTAGGGAAGAATGCAGCAGAGGAAGCTGTTGCAGCATGCCTAAGTGCCACAGGAAGTGCTCTGCTGAGCACAAAAGAGAAAAATTCATGAGCGCTCCCAGCTTCCTCAGAGCTGGGGCCAGAGCTCAGAGGAATGCTGAGAACACCCTGGGGAGTGTTGTCACAGCTGGATCCAGATCTGCCTCCCACATCACATGAACATATGTGGTAGGAAGCAAGTATCCAAATCCCAGCTCTTCCCCAGTATCAGTGCTCCCATTTAATACTCCCTGAACCTAGCAAAAAAACCCCAAACCCAAAGGAGGGGAGGGCAGAGGTTATGCTCGCTCTCTCCACAGAACCAGTTGCTGAACCTGCCTTATACCTTCCCAGTCCTCACCAGACATCTGCCAATCAGTCCTGACATCTGACAGGTACAGGTCCTGGGCACTGACTCAGCAAGCCCCACTTCTGTGAGGATGCAGCTCACAAGCAGATCATCTCACACTTTCAAGAAAAACACAAGATCCCTCCACACATAAGGCAACCCATATCCTCATGCATTTTCCCAGGTCACTTTTTCAGGAAGCCGAAGAAAGCCCTTCCTGCACAGGACTCCCCAGAGAGAGGGCTCAGTCAGTTCTGAGGCACCAGCCACCCACACAAGGCTGGCAGACAAGGCACAGGGCCTTCAGGAGCCCTGCACCCTTCCAGAAAGGAAGCTGAAGTTTAGGCCAGACATGCAGGCCACTGACTTCAGACCACTCTCAGTCACCAGGTCTACATCTGAACAGCTCCCATGCCAATTCAACTCCTGAACTAAAAAGTCTTTCTTCCTAATTTAAATATTCACTAGTTAATGCACTTTTTCTTTCTCCCTGTAGCAGATGTTGTAATTTCTCTCGTCACATCTTCTGGACTGTAATTCAGTAGAGAGGCAATAAGCCACCAAGAGTTATGGCAGATGAAGTTCACCAGCAGACAAAAATGAAGACTCCAGACACAGTGAAAATAAACAGTGCACAGATAGCATCCCTACAACAACTCTTTCTGAGCTGTAGAACATCTGTGTCAGGCTACTCTCTAATGTCTCTGCAGCGGCTCGGAGTAGCTCAGTCTACCACAGGGTTTGGCAAAAATGCCCAGACAGTGCTGATAGGTTTCTTGGTAGTGGAGTAGAAGCTTCCCATACAAATTTGAGATCCATTTACTATACGGTTCAAACCTCTTTACAATTAGTAAAAGTTTCTCACACAAAGGAAATGGAAGATTTGAAGAAATCATGCTAAAAATAGCAAAAGCGCTGCCCCCCAGAGAGAGACACACTTGGGAACTCTCTCAACTGTGTATGCAGACTCCTTGAGAATGCTTAAATAACATGCCTGGGAACTAGTGGGAAAAACAGCATGGAGGGAAGTTATTTGATGCTGATAAATGAACATCCAGAATGTAAAATATAGTTCCAGAGAAAAAACAGGAATCCATTTACTAAATCAATCAGTTACTGTTCTGTAACTGATTTCTTTTTCATACCAATATAGAAAATTTCACAGAACAGCATATGCATTTAATCAGGAAGAATAAGTATTACATGGAAACAATGTAATACTTAGCAAGCTCTCAGCAAACACATACCATCTAGGAAGCCTAACAGACCAGCAGCAGGTATTACAAAGTGATTCTGATACTAAAGACAGAACTCCTTTACCCAGACCTTTCCGGAGTTTGTTCATTTGTTTCCCCATTTCCTCCATATGACTGGGGAATATTATATTTGAAGTTTTTAGGGGAAGGAAATAAGACAAAAGCCACTGTCTTAGTAGTAAGGTAACATGCACTGCAGAACCATGTTCAGCAGGCAGCAGGGAGCTACCAGGACAAATGGCAGCATAAAAATGCCACAGCCCCTTCTTTCAAACTTTTGGTAATTTTCTGTTCTTCCAATCTCCTCCACCCCCATACAATTTGCTCAGCACATAGGAGTTACTCTTTCTTACCATATAGATCCCACAGTGACTGTCAGAACTTTTTTCCTCTTGCCAATTATAGTCAAAGACTCTCTGAAGACTTTTGTGCTCAATTACACAGCACTCATGTAAGACAGCCTGCAGCACCATCCTTTATTCTGCCCCTTGTCCACCCCTGCCTTTTCTGTTAACTTCTTAGAAAAGGCTACTTTAGCCACACTTAGTATGGAGGATGCTACTCACAAAAACAGCTACATTCTGGCAGCTGACATGGAGAGCAGATGACAATGTTCCTAAGAGACAGCTTAGCCTCTGTTGAAAGTAGCTCAAGTTTGGGGAAGAAGGGAGAAGTGTTAAAAGTACTTACTTCCCAAATGGACTTCCTCATAAATAATCTGTATCTTTCATCAGGGTATTAATAAAATACTTAATAGTCCAATTTAAACTTAAGAATTCTTGTGTCCTCCCAAATCACTACTTACTGATTGGAATACTCAACTGGAGTTTGACAACACATCCTCCAGCTAATACCACTTTCTTCTGTGCTAGCACACAAGAGCCTTCCAAAATCTCACAAGGGATATATTAGTACTAATGTAGGAAAAGCCCTTTTCCAAAACCTCTGGATTACATGGATATTTTTACCTAGGATCCAGGCATTTCCAAATCACTATTTCTAAAATACAAGTTCAAGAATTAGCACTGTCAGGATATATATTTTCATTCTCTCATAGTCACCCAGCAACAAACCTCAAAATAGATTCTCAGTTCTTAACCTAATGCTGCAATTGTGTAAAGGCTAAACAGCATTATACTGTGTGAACTCCCACCAGAAGTCAAAACTATTTCCCAAGAAACAGAAAGAGTATTTAATGTCTGGAAAACTAGAGTGTTCCTCAAAAGATAGACCGACTTCTCTTCCTGGTGCCTTTTTTTTGGTATCTTGCCTGAGGACAAAGAAAGCAGAAGTCTCCCAGGCACTAGGAGAAGTCCTGGATTATGACACTGGACCTTTTTCTCCCCCATTTTTCCTCGCAGTCTATATGGCTTTATCAGAAAGTAGGGCAAAGGTGTCTGCATATATCAAATGCCATGTTCTACTTTCATAGCCCTGCCCTCACAAGCATCCAAACTTAAAACCCTAAACACAAATCACAGCAACCTAGTTATTGCACATCAAAGCTGTCACTGTCACTCATTCCCAGGGGAGGAGAGACACCAGACAGTTGACATTCACTCTTTAGCTCACAGCATAAACAGAAGCCAAATCACAGTATCTCTTCTGCTGCTCTACTAAGGCACTGATCCCACACTACCCTGCAACAACCACACTACCAGGCTTAGACTCCAACTGCACCCGTTTTCCTCTTAATAGCTGTGCTTTTTGAAGTTCTCTTACTGGTGTTTTTAAACTCCTCATCACAATGAAGGTCACCACAGTGTGTAGAACACACTCCAACAAGAGCATTTCTCTCTTACAGAGGAAGTTTGTGAGCACATACCTTCTTATTCAAGGGCACATACCTCTCCCAAGTACAGAAATTGCTTGCACTGAACAGCAAAGAAACATTCAAAGTTTTATTTTAACACAATTAAAGCAGTTTGAAAGTAAGAAGCTGTTATCATTTGGCAGGCCAAACTACATGTGCTTATGTTATGTGTTCCAAAGACCACTGCTTGAAAACTTCTAATCCCAGTCTAGCACATGTACTAGCAACAGATTTCCAGACTAGACTCCTCAAAAAGCTTTTTTTTTTTTTTTTTTTTTTTTCCCCCCCCATAACAGTCCATTCTGACAGGAAGTCATGTGGCTGCAGACAGAAAATTTGGATATAACAAGTGACTTGCTCTCCTCAGTAAATACGGTCAAAAGCAAGGTTCATGGCAATGGGAACATAACACAGTAGGCCCCTTGAGCAACAAGACCATAGTGAGTTTCTGCCTAGAGGTGCAAAATGCCTGCAACAGGCAGGGCCATACTGCAGTAAAGGAGATCTCCAGGGCTGCAGTGGCTGAGAGGAACAGCAAGGATGGTTTTGCAACAGATGCAGATGGTATTGTCTGGGGACACACAGACACCAAGAGGAAAAGGCATACAGTACTACACTGGCTTCCTGAAACAACTCAGAACAGACTGCCACCACTGCAAATTGTTTAAGGAAATGGAGTTAAGCCTTCTTTCAAACACTTCCTCAGTCTGCTTATGGTCAAGCAACCTTTGGAGAAAGCCAGCTTCAGTGTCTGTTCATGGATTTCCAAATATTACTCAGTTGCTCTGTTAGAGTAATTTCATGTTACTCAGTTGTCATGGGAATTTTGCAGCTCTCCTTCAGTAATATATTGCCTACAAACTCAAGCAGCAGAATACTAAATCACTTTTTCAGATTGTTAAACACACTGAGCAAAATTTTCAGCAGCGTTTGAATGATTTGAGACATCCTCTTCCAACTGATTACCAGTGGGACACAAGCACTTTGGAAAATTTCATTTGATGGTAATGTACCTGACATCAGAGCCATCCCACCAAGTATCTTCCTAATTTAAAGATGCACTACTGTTTTTCTTTGCTATTTACTTGCTTAGCTGCTATATCACTTTATAAAGACCTGTTCAAGCTGACAAAAGAACAATTTAGTGGAATCTAAACTATACCATCAAGAAGTGAGAAATTTCTGACACATGCTTTATTTATTGTACTAAGACCCTTTCCTGGCAATCTGCCCCATCTCCTTTCTCACACCTCATGCACTCTTGCTGCTTGTTACACAGAATCCCATTACTTCGTATAGCCATTTCCTTTCCATATTTGTCTCTATTTTTTTGCTGACAGGAACAAAAGAGAGAACAAATTTATTATTATAAAGATCTATTTAAAAATCAGTATCTCACTTGCTTCCCTGCATTTAGAATTGCATCGTATATTGCCCTGGTTTCTCCCTCTCAATACATCAGAGGCAAATTAATTCAGTTCTCAACATCTGACACAAAGCACTTGCAATGAGGGCTACAGTGGTTAAGGTCTCATGTCTTCAATTATTTTTACTGAAGTGCCTCTTCTATTAAAATTTGCAGTCTTGTAAGAAGTACATTTGAAAAAAGCCACAAGTTTGCTACTAGCTATTTCCAAGTAATTAAATTCATTAATCCAAACAGGGAGTAAGGGAAATAAAACTAGTTTCTCCTTCATGCTTTTTCCCCTCCTCTTACTCCATAATAATTATAAATGCTCTTAACTCACAAAATATTATGACCAGTGCTTATTCATTCGGGTTTTTGCTGTCCTTATCTTTCTTTTGCAAGCCTTAAAACAGTAATTGCCCTGAAATCGAAAAGAATAAGAGGGTTTTCCCCACAGTAAACCTCAAACTTCATCAGCCTCTCAGAAACAAGACTGTTGCTTCTTGCGTTCTTCAGTTCTTCAGTTCTTAGTTCACAGTATTCAGATTAAGAGTTTTCCTTTTTCTGCAGCCTGCTTCCACCACGATACAGAATATTTCATTTCTATCATCACTACCAGAAAACGAGTTTTCAAAAGAGGATGCAGAAGCTCACACATCCCAAGACCAGACACATGAAGGTGCACAGGAGCTAAGCTGTACTGTAAATTCAAAAGCCTGTACAACTAGAGCTGGTAGCACAGCAACTCATTGACTTCCCACTGAGACAGCTGGTCGCTTTGTATAGCTGTGTGTGCTGCTGCATCTGCAGAAACAACAAAAAGGAGAGGACAAGACAGAACAACCACGGCTTTCTGTCCAGCACAGGACACCCAGAAGCTCCACCTTTCCTCTGTGCAGGTTCAATTGAACACCTAATGTCTAAGAAAGTCCATCCTTGTTGAAGTTTATAGACAGAAGTGCCCTCCATGGAAATACGCAGATTAGAACATGCCTGGAAATGGGCAGAGCTCAAAATACACTGAATAAGCACACACACATTGTCAGCAGCCACCACACTACTGGAAGGCCTTCCACAGTTCCTGTTTTCACACAGATAAGTCAAATGCCTCCATTTCTCAGCACACCAAGTACCCTGTACTGTGTTTACAGAGGAAACTAGTCCTCCTCCCTGGTTCCCAGAAGGAAAGCTTATCTGTGGCTCAGGCCTGCCATCTCCCTCAGGAAAAGCCACAGCTGTGCAGGAGCCATGAGTCATTGGAGAAGGCCCCGCTCCCAGTGGCACCCAGAGCAAGGGACACCCAGACACCTCAGCACTGATTTGCAGAGCCACTTGCTGAACTATATCCTATGTGAACTGCAAGTCCTTATGAGCACACACAAAGATTAAGGCCTGTGAACACTTCAGCCTACATATATAACAATGTCTCTTCCATACACACCTTCCCCTGCCTATTCAACAGTACAACACACACAGCACTGGCAGTACTGCTCCAGACAAAGCTCCAGGCAACCACCAGCATTTCCTGCAGCACGCCCTCCAAGCGTGCTCAGTCCAAGTTAGGGGCTTCTGGTTTGGACACTGAGGGCCAGATAATAATTTTAGGGCCCACACATTTGGAGAGGTTGTACAAAGTAGTCCTGCCTCACTCTGGCAGACAAAGAAGGCAATTCCTTTTGTTCTGTTCCCCAGGGACTGTCAACCAATCTCTCTGGCCCGACCTGTCATTTCTATAGCTAATGGAACTGGAGAGGAAGTAGCAACCACATGGATTTTCCACCAGAGTCCAGCATTTTTAGAGCCTTAATGCAAGTTTCCAGCACAACTAACATCACAAAGGGTAAGTGAACTTAGTGAAAAACAATCAACTGAATATTGATCAGAGGTGAGGGTAATGCAACAGAATTGCAAGAGTCAGGAGTTAAGTTTCACAAAATAATTTTTGTTGCTAAACAAGACCTCATAAAAATACAATCACTTCCCAATGAACCACCCTGAAATCCTGTGCCTGGCTACAGAAAGGATTTTTTCATGACACAAGATGAGTGGAAGGCACACAATGAATAGGATGCATGAGCTGCCCATTTCCTTTGGTTGAAATACACAAGACAAACTAGTATAATGCTACTTCTTCCTGTAAGCATGACTACAGGATAATGCTCTAGCACACAGCTATGATCACAACACAGACCCTTTAACTTTTCCATCAGGAAACCAGGCAGTCACTCCAAATCAGTAAAAAAAGAATGCTATCAGAAACAACCTTATATCTGCCGGCCCACATTTAGGCCAATAAACAACCAGCTTCCTTGCAACAACAACAACCCACTTTTAACATGGCATGTATACCTTCGTCAACCCTTCAGGATCTATGGGGGAGGGAGGGGGGAAAATTGACCCAGGTAACCAGAAAGCAGCTTTTCAAGTAACAGCCAAAATACCCTCCCCTCAGAACCCGGGGGCTGTGGTAATCCCCTTTTTGAAATGCTAATGTCATTACAACCACAGCACCAGAAGACAGGCATGGGGCCTGAGTGACAGAGCTTCTGCTGCGCCCTTACACAGATGATTTAAACTGAGCCTTTTGTAACTCTCCAGCCCAAAGCTCCCTGCTCGGCATCATGCTTGACAGGAGCTGCAGCTGCCATCCGACCTTCCCGAGGAGCAGGGGTGCAAAGATCAAGCTGATGAATTGATGCGTGCGGGCTGGGGCGCAGCAGCCGTGTGCTGCAGCCTTGTGCTCTCTGATGCCAGGACAAAGAGGGGCTCGGGGAAGACTTGAATGAAACAAGACAAAGCAAAAGGTCCCCGACTGCTCTCTTGCTACTGCTAAACAACTGCACAACAGTAAAAATCATTACAGCTGGTCACTAAACTGGGCACAGCACATACCAGTGTAGGAGAGCATGGCTCAAAGAAACTAATCAGCATAAATACATCTATCCTTCCACCCGGGGAACCAGCTCAGCCTTGGGAAGAAATCCCTCCCACGGAGAAAGCTACTCCAAAGGCACAGGGAACAGTCAACTTCCCCAGCAAAAGCAACTGGAACTATTGGCTGTGATGAGATTGGAGACCACACCAGGCACCACAGGTTTCATCTTGCCATCACATGATATTTAACAGCTGACAGATGGTTACCAGAGGGCTTTCTAGTTTTGTTTTCAATTCAGTTTTCATTACCTCTGATACCAGTCACGGAAAACCAATTTCAAGTGATGATTCTGTTGTAAATACTACAGGATTTACTGCAAAAGTGTTTCCTGTAACTTACGGTTTCCTACCATCTCCTACTGTATGAAAAAAGAGAACATCACACAATGCCTGAGAAGTAAATCAAGCTAAGTTTCACACCAAGGGGAATACAGGTTAACTGGAAAAGCAAACTACAGACTGAAACATTTTCCATTCACAAACACTGCTGCATTTACAGCAATTCCCACCTCACCATGACAGTGGGTGAAGCTACCCTAAGCCCACAGTCCAAGCAGGAGATTGTCCTGCTCTGCACCGCTGTAGCCTCACTTCCAGTCCTGTGTGCAGTTTTGGCACCACAATATAAAAAAGGCATTAAGCAATTACAGTGTCCAAAGAAGGACCATAAGGATGGTGAAGGGTCTGGATGGGAAGCCACGTGAGGAGCAGCTGAGGTCACTTGGTGTGTTCAGCCTGCAGGAGACTGAGGGGAGACCTCATTGTGGTCTCCAGCATTCTCCCGAGGGGAAATGGAGGTGCAGGCACCAATCTCTTCACTCTCATGATCAGCGACAGGACTTGAGAAAATGACATGAAGTTGTGTCAAGGGAGGTTTAGGTTAGATATCAGGAAAAAGTTTTTCAAAAGGGCATTTGGGCACTGGAACAGGCTCCTCAGTGAAGTGGTCACAGTACTAAGCCTGAGAGAGTTCAAGAAGCATTTGGACAATCCTCTCAGGCACATGGTGTGACTCTTGGGGTGTTCTGCACAGGGCCAGGAGTTGGACTTCATGTTCCTGATGAATCTCTTCCAACTCAGCACATCCTATAAGTCTATGAAATAGTATGTAAGAGCCCCTCATCCCACTCCTGCTTAGGTGTTTTAACTCTTACCTACAGAGAAGTATCTGTATTTAATGAGGAGGCCAGCCTCTACTTCTACAGAAAGAAGAAAGGTGACAGACTCCTCTGGAAAGAGACATGTGTTTGATTTCATTTGTTCACAGTGCATGCTGGCAAGCAGGTTTGAAACTCTGGGTTCAGTGGCAGCTTCTAGAAATAAAACCACAAAAGCTCAGATTCTGCAGGCATCCTCCCTTGGTGCTCCTAACAAAAGTCAGGAGAAAAATTTCCTCCATCTGAAGCAACTAATTAAGTCAAGAGTTGAGCGGATGGAAACAGACTTAATGATAAGATGCTTTCCTGCTGTCAGAGGATGTAGAACAGACATTAATTTTCATCCTCTCAAATCCCTTCATGGCAGCCAATGCAGCCAAGCATGAAATACTCCTGACCTGCCTCAGACAACTGGCCAGAGGTATGCAGTAAAATAGCTATGAATTCACTCACCTTGACTGTAGTCAGAGAATGAATCTCTTCACAACACCCCTAGTTAGCAGCTTACACCAATCCCTCTTTGTCCTACTAACAGCAAGAATCAAGGATGCTGAAAGCAGCCCCACCTGTGTCCCAGAGGACAGGCTGCAATGCTCCTTGTCCCCCATGCAGTCACACCACTGCCTGCCCAAGGACTCAACTCATACATAGGATCAGCTCATGACTGGAAAGACCTGGTTAAAGTGGGACCAGACATGACCAAGACAATACTGACAGGAAAAATATACAACAACAAAAAACCAAACAAACAAGCCCGAAAAAACCAACAAAACAAACAAAAAAAAAATCCAGTTTTCTGAAAAGATGCTCTAGCCCTGAGGAGTTTCCACAGCTGGAGGCATGTGCCAAGAGGCAGTCAGTTCTCCAGGGTGCTAAGAGGAGGCAGGGAGCTAGAACTTCCCACAGAGCTAACCTCTTCCAGCACAGCCCCCACACTGCACTTGCAGTGTGTTTGCCTAGCAGAGGCATGGCCTGGTGCCAGAAGACAGCGATCAGGCCACCACTGCTCACACCTCCTCTCCCACACAGCACAAGGGCACTAACAGGGCCTGCCCTGCCAGTCTTGTGATCTGCCTCTGTGTTTCACTACTGCTCCAGTGACAAAAATTTATGAGGGTCCTGTAACAACAAAGAGCTCAGCTCTCCCAGCCCTGTACATCTCCCCTCAACTCTTCCAAAAGTGGAGTCCAGCTTACTAAGTGCCACGGAGGAAACAGTCACCACCAAAGCACGAACTGTCAACTCCAAGATAACATTTAAATATTTGAGAAGTTAATGCAAATAAAGAGATTCAAAGTGAGAAGGCTCAAAGGTCAACCCTGCTTTGTGCTAATGGCATTAACATTTGCAGCAAGACTAGTTTGTTGGGAAAGGCAAAGAACTGGAGGACTAAAACAAAAAAATGTAAAAAAACCAAACTTGCCACTTTCATGGATTTCACTAAGACTTGCTCTTAAAGGCATACTTATTGCAGCTTGTGATGATATTCAAATTTCTCAGCTTACATATGAAAAATTAGTAATTTCCTCATTTGAGAGAAAAGTGACAGCTGAACCCAAACAGGCAAATGATAAACCTTTTACCTTTTCTTAGTATCTTATAACCTAAGTCATTTACACCAAAGAGTTTACAATGAACCCTGAAGGTTGTCCTCCAGGCACATTCAACTGTTACTTTTGCTCAGGAAAGCAAAACCAGGGACAGAAGGGAAGTACTAGCTTCAGGACAATACAAAGCATTACAGATACTTTACACACTTTGCGTGTGCAAAAGAGAAGATGTGCTGCAGCACAAAGCATGGCTCAGCACAACTCGTACAGTACAGCCCCTTTTCAAAAAGCACACCAGCAGGCCCAAAACTTGAACTACTGGAGACTGGTTACACAGCAGGGGCATTCGCAGGGCTCTGAGTTTCAAAGATAGCTGCTCTGAAGTTACAAGAGGAATGGGCACAAGGAAACTTAGAAATCCACATTTCTCTCCTCCCATGACAGAGATGTGTCAACAGCTGTGAGTTTTGTATGACACACCAGAAGCACATTCCTAAAGGCCTCTGCAGCATCAGCTAAGTCTCCTAAAGGTTAAATCTCCATGCTGGTGGTCCAGAATAAAGGCAGCATTAGAAGCCACTTACCCACTCTAACATTATTTCATTCCACACTTACAGTGACACACAGACACCACCTGGAAGGGAGCATCATCAGCAAGGAGTGTTGACAAAGATCTAGGGTTAGGCAGCTTTAATAGGTTTATCTTCTTTACAAAAAGGGTTCCTCTACAGTGGTGAAGCAGCCAAACAAATGCAGAATAGTGGGAAGAGCAAAGCAGCTTTTAACTATTAAAGTGAACACAAACTAAGAAAAGCAGAACTTTGAGAAAGTCAGATACTACTCTAAACACAGTAGCAACTTCCACTTGAAATTCCTCCCTACATCATCTTTCACAGAAAACTGCTATATAGTCTTTCACAATTTCTCATCCCCCAGATCACCATCCATGATGTTAGAGCACTTATAGACAGGCACAGCTAGTGCTCCAGTAACTGGTGTCTTCACCTTGATCTGCTTCTGCCTCAGATTTCTGCACTTCAGCCCCTGGAGGGCACACCCACTTCATAAGCTTTAAATTCTTAAACTCTCCGTCAGTGTCTCACAAGTCAGTCCTGTTGCCTACAGAAAAGCTTCAAAACCCTGATGCTGTAGAGGCATCCTCCTGCATTAAGACACTCTTACCTAACCCTTAAAAAGTAAACACATATATTATTCTACTAGCGTTCTCCCTCCCAAGGCCATACTATTCTCAACTGGTCTAATCTACTTGCATAAATAAAACACTACCTTCTTTTAGGATTTGCACTACTTAACCACCAAGCCATTAATTTGCTTTATAAACTACCAGGATCTTTGTCACAACTCCACTTCTGGAAACAGTCACTCTCCTGTTTTGCTGCACTCTTGTCCCCCTCCTCTCTCCTTCCTAGAATTTTATTCTCTACTGATCCTCATTCACATTCAATCTCTTCTACCACCTTCCTACAAATCCCCATTTGCCTTACAACATTGGTAAGACCACAAAAAAGTTTTATTCTCTTTCTGGACAGTTTTATCAGTGTCTAAGGATATGTCTGATACAAAATTCTTTACATACCATGTTGGTCTTTTTCTCAGGACACAGAAATTGTCTTTCTAGCCAGAAATGCAGCAGCAGCATTCGACTTTCTAATTATGACTCTGCATGTGTCAAAGCTTACCATGTTTCGTCCCTGTCTGTGGGCTGGAAACTCAAGACAACATTCACCAGAGGTGCTTATCTCACTCTACAGAAAGGCAACATTTTTCAAGTAAGACATATTTTTCCCTTTACTGATGAAGTAAAAGATGTATCTCAAAAGCATCAGCAATGATATTTTTTTGCTTTCAAACAAGAAATATTTTTCCCAATTGAATTAAGATGATTGGCTAGACCTAAAATGCTGAGCCCACAGGATTTCAAGATGCTCTTTTGTTACCCTACTGTTGAATTCTTTGGCTTGTGCTCCCACTGAAATGCTTCTTACTATGCCAGGTGGATAAACACACTTATTTTTGCATTCACAGCATTGGACCTATAGAGAAGAAACACAGGAGACATCTCCATCCAGCACCAGCCCTGCCAAAGTACACAAGCAATGACGGATGATCCCAACAAACTCTTGAGATTAGGCATCCTTCTCAGTACAAGAAATCCAGAAGTTCCCCTCCCCATTCCATAATAAAAGGATCACAGTACTAGGCTGGGCCAAAAGCTCATTTTATTCTTCAACAGTTTAGCAAGAAGCCCGCTCCAGCCCAATCCACCTAGCACATCCTGTAACCAACCTATGCAGACCCACACCTAAGGGGTTACTTCAAATCCCTTTAAGAACATCTGGAAGCAGTCCTCCAACTCCAGTGCAACACTTTGCAGAAGCAGAGCCTCAGGAATTCCTGTTTGCAGGGGAAGACGAATGTTTCCCAGAGGTTTCAGTTCATTAAAAGGAAAACGTGCTTTTATATGCAGACCAGCACACACAGATAAGCACGTATACAACCTCTTGTGACACTGCCATAATCCTCTTCCAATTACTTTCACAAAGGTACAAACATTTCTGAGCTTGCTGTTCAAGTGTCTTTAGTACTGTCTTCACTCCTGACTACTGGCAGCTTGCTACCAGCAGTGTTTCAGCAGTCCTCATCTAGACACAGATTCCCAGGTTTAGCAGAACCTTGACAGATTCAACCACAAAAGCTGAAGACTCATCAATCTACAGTTTCCTACCTTGCCCTACCACTTGTTTCTTCCTTGCCACCCATGTCAGCATGCTGAGGTCATACCCACAGCTTTACACACCACACATCAGTATTTGCAGTAACAGCCCAGGCTGAAGTTTGCCACAGTTCCACAGCAAATGTACTTCTCGCTCTGCCATCCCCACTGCAGAATCACTATCATCTGGCAGCATCAACAGGAAGTGGTAACTACTTGTGGTACTTCAGTTAAACGTAAGAGCTGGAGAAGCAATGGCAGACATGGGTTGCACAGATGAAAAACATTCCACATATTTTAAAAAAATAGTGCCTCAGCTGCTCTGGGAACCAGTGCAGGATTCAAAAGGGACAGAAAGCGGGAAAGAAATTGGGACAAGGTGATAAACAAGCAAACTTCCTTCTATCCCACTGTCAGGAGTTTTCCTGTAATACTAGGGAAAAACCCAAACTCTTCACAAATGATTGCCTCTAGCAAATAAAAAGGAAAGGACTGAGTGAAAATAGGAAGAGACACAGAAATCTGTATCTTCAGCCTAGCAGGCAGCAGTCCTTAAGGAACACCAGGATGGTGATGAGTCAGAACCTGGACTATAGTTCACAACTAGTTTCTCCTGAAGAACAAATAGCACTTAGCACCCCTCCTGCTTCCTTCTGCAATGAAACTCTTACCAGTTTCCATCTTTCGCATTCTAACCCAAGAATCTACGATGAATTGGACCAGACAACTCTTGAGGTTTTTCCTAAAACAGCTGATTTTCCTGCTAGCAACCATAGCCAAGAATTGAAAGCCCCTTAATATTATGTGTATGTGATACTGCTTTTCTTGCCAGGAGTAATATTGAGGCATTGAATAAAAATAGAGGATTCAGATGATCCCATCAGCACTTCTCTTAACCCCCACTTTCTGAAGACCAAAATTCAGTAGGTGGTAAAATTCCCCTCCCACACCTTTAAATTCTTCTTCATTAATCCATTCCCCTCAGATTTTGTTTCTGTGGTGTTTTGCTTTTGGTTTTTTCAGAGAGGAAAAGTTCAGACTAAACAAATCCTATTTCAGAGTTCAACAAAAATGTACAGAAAATTTAATTTTATTTATTTAGAAGAAATAAGGAAACCAAATATGCTTCTCAACTGCTTCCAAAGTTGCATGCATCCATAACATTGCATGCATCTATAACATGGCCACTGGAAAGACTTTAAACTTTTTCTGAGCACATGAAATGAAAAGCAGGAGTATCCAATAGAATATATCAAGAATCATGCTGAGATGTTCACTTCTCTTGATTAAAGGAAATGAAATATTTTTTTACCTCAGCCTGTCCTCCCCGTCCTTTCAATACTCTGTCAGCCTCTCAAAACTCTCACAAGCAGCATGTCTCTGCATTTAATGAAATATTTATTCTGATTTGTTGTTTTCTTGAGTCATTTGAAGTTAAATGCTGTAGAAGGCACAAGGATCTCTTCCAAGCACAGTGAAAGATGGAAAGCTGATTTCCCCCTCTCAAACTGAGGGCAGCTGTCATTCCCAAATCCAAGGGTCAAAAATGAAAATGGGACATAGAGATGAATCTCAAGCCTATCCAACACAACATAAAGTACAATGGGAATCCCAGCTCACAGACACTCATATTAATCAGTAAAATATGACACCCATTTCTTATAGTACAGCAGTGAATGTAAGTTTACTCACATGCAGGTCCTTTGGATTTGCTTAGCCAACCTAGGACAGACAAAAGGAAAATTCAGGATTATTATTATGCTATCATGGTTTAAGCCAGCAGTTGGCTAAACATCACAAAGCTTTAATTCATTCTTCAGCCACTAGAACTCGTTAAAATTTAAAAAGTTATGTGGCTTCTTGAGATTCTTATTACTCCCTTCAAGGCATTTACTTAAGTAACACTGCCTGGGTCAGCGTGTGTAGCAGCGTGAATGTTATTATCATTATATGAATAGTCTAATTCTGAACCTACCTGCATCTGCTTCCTAGCCATCTTGCAGCCTGGCCATTATTCTGCAGCTCCTCACTCTGCTCTTATTAAGCTCTACAAAGAGACTGGAAAGAGGAATTGCTCCTGAAAATGCTCCCCCTTCTCTCCATGAAGAAAGCCACACTGCTTTGGGCTGACACTGTAATTTCTCCAACCCACACTCACATGAAGCATACAGGTTAGAATCAAGATCATCTGTTCATGCATGACACTTTCCACATTTCTGTCTGGCCATCCAGTGCTATAATGCCCTTGTTTTCAGGGCCATTGAATTCATCCCTAGCTGTATAAACGCCTTCCTTTCAGCTGCACAATCAGAGACAAAGGAAAGCTCTGCTCTGCAGAGATTCCCAAAGAATAGGAACAAGTCTGAATCTGCTCAGTGAGCAGAGTGCGCTCTAACAAGCTGCTCTGTGCAATGCAAACAAATAGCAGCAGTATCCAAGAGCTTCTGTGCAGAATAACCTTGGCACTGAAAAGACCTGAGAACAGCAAGCAGCAGATTGGCTGCATTTGCGTCACAGACAACACACAGGAATGAAGTCGTTTCAGTTTATTCAAGCTCAATTTATCACTTTAATGGCAATCCTAAAAATTAAAGAGCTAACTTTATAGCATTTTCCACGTGCAGTCAACAAAAATTAGACTGTGTCTGAATCTAAATGGACTTAGATTCACCGAGCCTGCATCACTATTAATTTTAAAAGGCTAATATTTACACTCTCTCCTTTATGGGTATTGATATTTGCTTAATTCAGGATGTTTCATACTTTTTATCAACACATTTACTTGAATTTCCCAGGATCAGGTGATGCTATTACCAACAATGAAAGGCCCAACCTGTTTTGATAGGTTTCTGACAGAGCCAGTCATGAATCCAAGACAGACTGCACATTTGGAACATAAATCATAGGAAGCTTTCAGAGTATTTTACAGACTACATGTTAAAATTTAATGAACAACTTAATCTGATCCACCGTCATCCTTCCAAAAATAACCTAGCCAGGCAAGAGGACCATTGTGAATGAGATATAAATACAAGGCCTTAAGGGACAGAGACGAGAGGGAGAGAGGGGGTAAAATTACAAAAGTCACAGCAACAAAGAAAAAATGGAGAAGTATTATCTGTGGAAATGCAGATAAAAAGGTTGTCACTGCTCTTCTCCAATACTTCAAAAACTCCCCATCTCTATCTACTAAGCATCCTAGCTCCTAGCTACATTCCTGTTGAACCCCCAAAGAAACAGAAAAGAGAGATGAAGAACTAAGCCTCAATATTACTGAGGAGCTTTCCAAATCTCCTTGCTTGCTCATTCCTTCATTATTTCCCACAACTAATCTTTGAGAACTTGCCAGACAAGGAAAAACGCTGCAACAGTGATAAAGCTCAAAAAATATTCCTGAGCAGCACTCAAGTTTCCATAAATCCTCCACTTCTGACACAGCTTCACTGCTTGCCCATTACCAAACACTGCATTTGTTTTGTGTTAAAATATGTGCAGTGGTTATTTTCA
>VYZP01013925.1:23763-71346 GCA_013400635.1 Hypocryptadius cinnamomeus
TGGTTATTTTCATATTCATGCATATCTTCTCAGGAAAAGGGAACAGTTTCTCCAAATTCTGCAGTATGTTTAGTGACTAAGCAACTTATATTCATCTCATGGTACTTGAGGATATTTGAATAGATTACTTGAGACAAAGTGCTGAGGATTTTTCTTAAAAATCCATGCATAAATAAAAGCGATTTATTACCAGAGGACAGAGCAGATGCTTGCTGACTGAAAATGAATCTGCTCTCTGCATTAACCACATGGCAAAGAGAACATCTTCCTGCCCAGATCATGAATATGTCTCTAAGCTTCCTGGAACTTAAGCAATAGAATTTCTAAGCAGAAAAACGATTGCAATACAATATACCTCAGATGGTTTTATACATACAAATCACAAGCTCTGCTTTCTTACTCAGGGCAGAGCCAGGCATTGTCTCCATGCTCGTCTTTTTATGAGAACATTCTTCAGCTTTTGTAGCAATTTTGAGCTTGTCACACTGGCTCCACATTCAAGATAAGCATTACCACCACGAGATTTAATACAATCTCCTGCTTCATGTTAACATCGTTTTGCTCTGCTTGCTCTGAATGACTTTGCTATGCAAAGTAATAAAGTGAGGATGGCAAGGTGGTTGGGGGACCAAGACGAGGGAAAGCTGATTTTCCAAGCGCCTTGCCAGTACTCTTTGTTTCTCCATCTGGCTCTCTGCTCCTCAGCTGACTTGCTCATTAATGTTACTCACGGCTGGCACGCTGCTGCAGGTGCAGCTCCCTGGGCCCATGATGCATCACTGAGCACCCCCCATCCCTCCCAGCAATTGCCTTTTGGGTTGCTACATCCCAGTCTCAGAAAAACTGTACATGGAAGTGCTCCTCAGCAAGCCCTTCCCCAGGATTTCTTCCCCTGCATATCTTGCCCTCTGCTATGATCCTGGCTCCCCTCTGTTTTCTCACTTCCCCTGCAGGAAATGGTTCCTGCCTAGCACTATAATCCTGTTTAGCTGATGATCTGCCTTGATCAGTTCACCACAACTGGTTTCAGATCCTGAAGCAAAAAGAACACAGAAAGGGAAACACAATGCAGAATCACTCTGGGATCTTCAGGCATGCCTAGCTAGTGTTTTTGTAATGTGATTGGATGTCTCAAATCCTTAAAAAGAATTGCCAGTATTGTGGCAGCTTTTCCCCATCCAGCAGTCCGTGCAGCACAAGGCATTTGCATACTTATTGCAGTCTCAGCTGAAGGTGCTGCAGTGCCTAATGGGTTTCAGACGGCGGATCTGACAGGCTTACATCTGAAATGAGGCAGTGACACTATCACCAACAACAGCAAGGCTGGAAAAAAACCATGGATACCCCAGATCCAAAAAGATCTTGTCCCTTTCTCACTGTCACTAACTATTCATGACAATTTGTCATGCTCCTAAGGGTGTCTTCCCCACCCCCTCATTACCTACAAGGCCAAAATCAGGTCAGGAAGACATATAAGCCTGAGATATCTGATTTCAGTAGTCTCTCCCTTCCAACTCAAAGAGCCAAGAATAGTAAAAGGAAATCAACTCCTCCTCCAGAAGTTTTCAGCACCAGCAGACTTTTCCATACAGGATCACCTCAACTTCGACTGCATTTGGCAGCTAATGTTTATTCTGCTGTACCACACTGATGCTGAGGAATGCTGGTCACATGACATTCTCAGGTGCCATGATATGTCAAATAAATAGGACTTTTTAGAGTTATGTCAAGAACTGAGGTTTTCTTTACATATGCAAGCTAATGCTCTATGTTACAACAGCTACTCAAGTAAAATCTGTCTTCTTGGGATTAACTCCTTCAATGCTCTTGCAAAAGAAAATAAAGTTCCTCCTTCCATCTCATGCCTCCTCCTTATGACCAGACATCTCTCTACAGACCAAAACTAGATCATGGCTGGTCTGAGGAAAAGACATATTTCAGGGTATACTGGGTAACCAAGCACATACTTCACATCACTTACTACTTTCTGAGTATCCAGTACATGTCCTTCCTCCACTCAATTCTAAGAGGCAGGTCTCCCATCTCTGATGACATTTTTCATATCATCCCATTCCACTGCTTTTTACACTATTCACAACACTCATCCATCCAAGAAACATCAAGAGATTAGGGGAGAGGGAAAACTTAAGCTGAAAAGAGGATCCAGTAGAGGGGCACAGGTAGCAGGTGTTAAGGTGTCAGCAGATAGCATACAAGGAAACACTGAACAGATTCATCAGGTGTGCAAAAGAGCTGGACACAACCTCTGCTTCTATCCTTTCACATGAGCAGTTGCTTCAAGGCACACAGATAACACTGTCTACATGAGAACCTCAACAAAAACACAGTCCATGCTCTTGAGATGCCCCAAGTGTCTCCAGCTGCAGTGAAGGGTTGAGAATGGAGGGAGAAAAAACCCAAGGGAATCAAAACTACAGGATGAAGAACAAGCACTTATTCACTAATACACAAGACTCAATCAGTTCAGACACTTCCTGCTCTGCTCAACAAGTAGTGATGGAATTTTTCCTGTGAGTACTGAAAGATGTGTAGAAATATATCAACCATCACCAGTTTTCACCTAAAAATATACAGCCACTTCCAAACTGATATACCTCCCTGTTCCTGTAGCATATATAAAGGTTTTACTTACCTGTGGACTGTGCTTCCAAGATAAAGGAACCAAAGATAACTAGCAGACGAAATAACCCATGGCCAGTCAAGGCAAGAGATGATCCTGTGTTGCTCTTTGATGCTACCATTCCATGGCACATCTTTCACCCACCAAGGTTTCTTTTTCAAAAATTTCTGAAAGATCTGGTTGATCAGGAGCACCTTGGTCTAAAAGAAAGCAGACAAAGCAAGAAAAAATGTTGAGCAAAACACCTACATCATCTGGAGAGGGAAAAGGGGAAGTTAGAAACAAAGAGAAACCTTTTACATGTTCTAGCACTTAGGAATCTTACTAAGTATTCACATTTCTCAAGGTAACAGGAGCAGAAAAAGCAATCTTCTACACAGGACAGACTAAAAGGAGCTGTGTTAGAGAGAGACCATATCTTTTTACTCACTGATGTTTCAAATGTGAAGAATTTTAGCTTTCCCATTCAAGCCAGCCCCAGAGGACATAGCATCTGGAGGATTTGTTTCAAAAATTCTTCAAGAGAGCCAGTCTTCCTCCACTCCCACCACTTTTCAGAAGGTCTCCAAGACACAGCAGACTGTAGGATAAATCAATCAAATGCTCCTGCAGCCACCTGGAGAGGCGCAGCAATGCTGACGGGCAGCCGGCAGGCAAACACACGCTTGTGAGGAGGAATGTAAAACAACTTGCAAACCTCAGGTGTAATGATCTGACAGGACAGAGCACAGCAATTAAAACTGCAGGATGTGACACTGCTCATACCTGAGGACTGAGAGATGCACCCACAGCCTATGAGGCACTGTCACAGCAAAAACAGCCTTGTACACAAACACACATAGCACAGCTGGGAAACAGAGAAAGCACAAAGCTGAACCCTTACTTTTAATGAAGACCCAGCAGAACACATTTCACCAACCTACTGTACTTTTAGCCTGCAAGGCCTCTAATGGTAAACACACCAACAACCAACCAAAAAACACCCTGGAAAAACAAATCAACCAATAAAATAAAAACAACCAAAAAAAAGGCCCCACATGGAAACACATTTCAATACTTGTATCCTGCTACTCATTACACATCTGAAGCTCTTGGGTGAAAACAAATTTGCCAAAATTAATAGTTTTTACACCTGACAACAGGAATATTTTTAATTCTGAGGAAAACCCCATTCAGCCACAGCTTCGTCAGTTAAATGAACATGCTGACTGAAAGAGGATTAGGTTTTTTATTTGGCCAAGTTTCCCAAGGAAATTTGAAACTGCTGGATAATCTCAAAGAGATGTGAGAAGTGCAGAGGCAGGTATTGTACTCTTTTGTACCTTGTGAGGACAAACAGGACATCTGGGTTAGCACTCCTACTACTGGGGAAGGCAGAACCTTCAGATCCTTAAGTACTTCCAAGATTAAAGCAATACACCAGCACAGACTAGAGAAACACACGACAGCCTCAACTCACATTTCCAATTACTCAGGCAAAACAGTAGATGCATTATGGGACGGAATGTGTAGATTTGTCAATAAACCTGGTAGCCATTCTAGTGAAAAAAGGGTTTTCCCCTTAGTTCCATGTCACTACTATGCTTATACTTCACAAAGGGCTATCTTTAAAATTTGGATCTTTCTTTTTGGATCTCTCTCAAAGAAAAATTCTTTGTCTGCATACACTCTGCCTTGAAATGTCATTTCAAGATGACAAAGTGTCATGTGTATTGGAGCTGCTGCTATAATAAACTCTGTGTCTACCCCTTCTGTTTCTTGCTTCATTTAGAGGGGAGGGAGAGGAGTGAATCTATACCACTATGCCTGTAGCACAGCCCATAGATTTCTCATGTATTCCACTAATAAGGACCCAATCTTTGTTCAGGAAACTTCCACCATGCAGAATGGAGTAAGGATACTTTCACTTACCTGCTAGAATACCTTCAGCAGCAATTAGACCATGGAATGAAAAAATACTGCATGTGAAGAAAACCAAGCCAGTTAATCTGTACATCTGCCCTGTCCTCTCAAGTCAGACACACCTCCTCATATTCAATCAGAAGAGGCCAGCCTATACTCCATGCCAACAGATGGCTGCTATCCTCCAAGAGTCACTGCTCTACACAGAATTACAGCTCTGAAAAAGCAGTGCACCATCTTCAACAAACACCCTTCTGATTAGACCAAGAAAGTTCTGTCCTCCCCGTTCCAATTTAACGAAGCCTCATTAGTATAAGAACCTCTGAAAGTATTGCCACAGTATTTTTTAAAGGTGGCCCTCCCTGCCCTTGGAACAATGCATGTCAGGTGACATTGCAGCAAATATCACAAAATTTGCTGAGCCACCTGAGGTGTGCCACCTTTCCCCAGAGGCATTTTCCTCCCCCAAAGAATGCACTTAGAAGTCAGCAGTCCATTTCTGGTCTCTGAACAGCAAACAAGTTAGAAACACCTAAACCAAGAATATCTTCAGGGGGAATCATGTCCTGCTTATTCTTGATTCACTAACAGATTGCTCCAAAGCACAGCACTGTTTCTCTCCTTTGTTTTAAAATCAGACATGGTTTCCACACCTCTTTTTAGCTACCGAGTCACTCGAATTGCAGGTTACCATGTATCCTGTCTAACACAGGCCCCGGGCTGCCGCTCCAGGAATGCTGTAAATTGAAGCTGCTATGCCTACAGAAACATCCCACTAAGCTGATTTAGTTTGGTGTGGATTTGAAGGAGACACAAGGGTAGCCAGCCCATTCAGTGGGTGACAGCCATAGACAAACCCCTCAGGATTGTTAGGAGACATGGGGTACAGGTAGTGCTTGCGAGGATCCTCCTTTTGGGCTTCAGACAAGTTACAAAACTTGTTCCCAGCCTTGACTGTTCTCTGGCAATATTAGAAGAAGAAAGAGCTTCTGACTAGATAAGAAACTATCCCTTTTTCCCAGAGAAGAGCTGATTTTGAGGCTATTTAGACAGACATTCAATTCTCTGAAAATTGACTGTTGTTTTAGCACACTCCTTATACCTACAGCTCAGGGGGAAGCAGCTTTCATAAGAACTCCTCAGGCCTCCACTGCCTGAAGTCAGCTGCAGTGCAGTGTAGATCACACACATTTGTCAGACATACTTCCAGGGGTGTAGCTTAACAATTCAGGGGTTTGGGAGAATCAAAGTGTACACAAAGCACTAAGGAACAGGCTGGTTTCTTTAATGGATACTAAGAACAATAAGGCAGAAGCTGACAGTAGCGCTAGTACGAAGAGCAAGGACATCTCAGACTCATTTCACATGCCACAGCCTAGGCTGAAGGGTTATGTAAGGACTAAGTTTAAACAAAGATGTTTACAAAGATAATATCCAGTACAGCCAGCAGTGCCCATAAATACAGCAAGGAGTGGAGGAGATTTTTCTCTGTTGAAAGTATATCAGTCAATAAAGGTGGAGGGTTTTTTGCTTCTTTTATAATGTGAACCTTGAAAGAAACCTACTAAATATGGATAAGACAATAAGCCATCCTCTATATCCACAAAGTCAATAGCCACACACCCTCTTAGGGAATGCTATGAACGAGTGAAGAAGTACCCATTGCTCCCAGCTTAGGGACATCTCCAGCTCTTTCTTCAAGTCCTGGCATCAAGCAAGCTTCCCAGTGATGCCTCAACATGAGTCCCCCCTGTTGCATGGCCAGCCTGCCTGCACAGGGAACAGTAGTTGCTTCTACATGAAGCCCTCAAGCAGACATCAACTCCCACTGAAACTATGCAGGCCAGACTCCCTGCTTGCTCTTACATCACCAGCAGCCCTTTTCAAAGATGACACCCTTATATGTGGCAGGAGCTCTCTTTCAGATAAGCTCTTTGGGGACCTTTGCCATTTATCTTCCAGACCTTCAGAAGGTGCCAACTCATATGACTTGATCCAAGATCCCTTTGTAAGCATGTGTAAATTTTCACAGGATTATGACTTAATTTTCTTATTTTTCTTATTTTGTCACAGAAGGGCTCCTAGGTCCACAGGGAAGGTCATACGCTCAGGACATGCTCTGGACAACCAGAGACTGGACAGTTTGAAGCTCTCTAGTTGCTCAAAATGCCTGGCACAGTTATATCCAGTGTCACTGTTGTTGGAAAACAGGTCTTCAACCTGAATTCTTCAAAGTTTATTTAGGGAAGTGTTCAGAATGTTTGGAATGCTACTGGCTTGCTTTTAAATACCATACTTGAAACTTAGCAAAAGAAAATTAGCTATCCTCATGCACGTAAGAAATCTCTATTTTATCCACATGATTTCCCCCTCACAGAATAATACTCAGACATTGCTTCCTAACTCTTGAATGCACACAGCAAAGATCTTAGCAGTGGCATGAGTGATGGGTGTGCACAGCACAGCTTTTGAAAAGCTAAGCAAAGTGCTGTTCTTGCCTCATGGTCATGCTGCAAGTGGAATCTAAAGTAAGCAGTGTGGTTTAGAGGATTTAACCTTCACCCTTAGTTGCTGGTTTTGTTGTATCCTTATTTTGCCTGCTTTCAAAGAGCAGTTAAGCTTTAAAGCAAAAAAAGTCATCCTTTTGGCTGCTAAATAAAAAAAAAAAAAACAGAAAAATCAAGTTCAAGTGACAGCAAAGGAAAGAAATCCTTCATTCCACTCACTTTCTGTGGTTAAACCAGTCTAGTTGAAAGCTTTTAAAAACAGAATTGTGTTTTTAACATTTAGGAATAGCATCACAATTCAATTACACTGTTCAGTTTAAGTTAGGGACAAAGGAAAAAACAAATGCCTTTGAAGTTACCTACAGGCAGTTCAGAAAAATCTTAATAATCTGACTTTTCAGCACAGCCAACTCTCAATTATTCAGGATAATCGGAAAAGGTGGAAGAGGAAAGGAGGAAATATGAAAAGCCAAGCAACATGTAACACTCCTCCTGTCCAGTAACCAAATGATGTATTTGGTAGCTTCATTTTACACCTTCATATTTGAATTATTATAAAAAGGCAGGCTTGTGCCTAGCACAGTCACAGAATAAAGCAAACAGGCAAATTGCACATATTCCCTGCTACAAAGAAGAATCATCAGGAAAGACCAAGCCACTTATTCTGGACATTGGAATCAGCATACACACTACTGCAAACAAACCCACGGCTGAAGTGGAAGCCGAATAGTTGGATTTCCTTCCTCATTTTCCAAGAGTCCCGAGGGCTTGATCTATGACCTTCAAATTTGGCTGTTTCTTTCATATAATTGTTCTGATTTACCTTTTACCTGCTCTCTCCCATGAAGGTTTCTAGAACACTTCTTTTAAATTTTAAAATGTTAAATTTAAAAAAACAACAAACTAAACGAACAATTGGTAATGCACAACTTCTATTTTCAAGAGGGAGCATTAGAGTTTGCACAGAAAGAAGCCTGCTGGACAGGTTAAACTCTGAAATTACATTTTAATCTCTGATAAATGGCATGTACACCTAACTCTCCACAGACCCACTGAGGCACACCCAAGCTTTAAGCCAGGGAACTGGATTTTTCACTACTGGATAATTAGCACCTTACAACTGATAAAGTCACACCAATATTCCTACCTCAAGTGAATAAACCTGCAAGATTCACCAATTTGCACAGCTTACTCCCCAGCTTCCTTCTCTCTGCCCTTCCTATCACAGACTAAAGTCCTTTTGGAACCTAGATCATGCTTTTGGACCCCTCCCTTGTTTGCCTCCTTATCTCACTTGATGCTCCTCTAACCATCCTGAGGTTAGCTGAGCATATTTTCCTGTGGATTGATTGCAGGGAGCACTTCCTCCAGCTCTTCCCCTTCCAAGCTGGGTGCAAGACTTTGTATACCAGCTTCTTCCCTGCTGCAGCCCAGAGAAATGGACAGCAGGTTCAAAGATACTCCTGAAGGGACCAATCAAGCTTCAACTCCAACGCTGCTTTTAAAGGTAAGTAACAAGGAAGGAACAGACTTTCCAAGGTGTGTGCAAAGAAGAGATGCAAGGTTGCCAAGGGGAAAAGAGGTGGTATTCAGTACCTTTCACTGTCCACTGCATGATGGAAATGCCCAAGTCAGTGTGGATTAATAACTGCTAAGCGTGGCTCAGTTTTCATTCTTACAAATAGTACTCACACTTTTAGAAACAGAATCAAACTACTAGAAACAGTCTCTGTATTGTGCGATCCTTCCCCATTTCCATGTACCGTGGTTGTCATGACAGGTCTGACACATTCACGGAAGATTCAAGTTATATTACTTTAAAAAAAAAAAATCCAATTTTCCTTGCTTTGGTAAACCAAAAAAGAGAAAGCCCTAAATGTCATTAGCTCCCCAGATTTTAAGACATTTTCCTTAAAGTCACAGAATTTCACTGCAAAATTTTTCTGTTTTACTTGGGAAGAGGAAAGTAAGAGATCAAAATCCATTGGCCTTCCAAATAAGGAAGAAGTTAGTTATGGGCAGGCTGTGAACTTCCAGGAACCAGTAAGAAGAAAAACAGAGCTGCGGAGGAGCAGTGGAAGAGTTAGGTTAATGCACACAACTCCAATGCACTGCAGATTTCTGCACTATTATAAAACTGCTTATAGCAGTGGGATCATGTCAACAGTGAATGAAAACAGTTCTTTTTTTTTAAAAGTACTGGATCTGCTTTAAAGGGTTATTCTTTTTATACTGTCATCTATGCAATCTATGGGAGGAACTAGAGGTCGGGGGATTGCGGAAAACAAATCTCTCACAATCTGTCTTGGTTCTGGTTTTGGTTGTTTTTGGGTTTTTTTGTTGTTGTTTGTGGGTTTTTTGAAAATGTCTTTATTTGGAAAAGCATTCCCTTTAGAAACCATTGTTTCAGCATTTTTTCCCCTGCCGCACTGCATCAGAAAAGCTAGGTTTCATACTTTCAGCTTTAATCAGTACAACAGCACATTTACAGAGGACCATATGCACAAAATGTTCCAGAATGCCTTCCAAAAATAATAAGTCCTAAAAAAGAAAACTCACAGTAAACTGGAATGGCTTCAGGGAAGGAGAATAAAGAAAAGCCATGCAAAGGCAGAACTTCCTGTAACCACATCCAAGCTTGAAATGTTACTTTCAGTAACAGGGCTGAGACAGAAGCACTGGATTGGTAAGGTCACTTGTATATCCAGGATGCTATTCTCATTTATGCAGCTATCTTAATCTGTTTCAGAGAACGAAAGCCCATGTACAGTAAAGGCTTATTTTATAATCCCTCACTACCAGAACACGCCTCTCCCTATCCTTACCATTTCTTGTGCTTTCATTTCAACTAATGAGGCTAAAAGCATCAGTTTACTATACATGCAGCTGCAATACCACCAGGTTGCACAGCCACTTGAGAGGACATCCATTTGGAAGTCTTTCTCCTATCAAAGTCCTCTAAATATAAACTTCAGCGAAGCAGTCTGGCATTTAAGTAAGGAACTATACTAGGAGATGAAGGAACTCTTACATTTATTCCTAAAAGCACAGCTGTGAGACACAACTCAAGTTTAAAATGATTACATTTCCCAGATATAAAAATCTCAACTATAGAGAAGTATCGCCCACTTTCAAGGAATGGCGGCAAATATTGTACAGTGCTTGCTATTTGCATTCCACCTTATAAAGAAGGTTCTCAGCAAGAGACATGTTGTTGTATCAGAAGATTCCAGGCTAACAAATCCTTAATGTTTGAATGCCTGTCAGCACACAGATCTTTTCAGAGATAAACACACACATATAAAAACTCTGAAAAATAAAACTGTCCTTTAAGTCCTCTGTAAACTTAATCTCCCAACAAGACAGAACATTGACAAAACCAAAAAAGTTTTAAATGTTGGTATTGGCCTTAAGACTGCATTTGGGATTCTAACACAGAAGAGAATGACTTCAATAGATCTTAATATGGCAGGCCTTCAAAAGGTCTCAGTACTGTGGCTCGGTTGTGCATCCATTAGCCCACTATTGCCCTTTACTTTTGTTTTTTAGCAGTTGCAAAGTTGCTAGATGTTTCTTACAGCTTTTCCTCCTTGGGATGCACTGTGCTAACAGCATAGATGCATGTGCACTGCTTCAAACCCCTCACTGTGGCAGACATCCATCCATCCCAGTGGCACTGGGCAGTGCCACATCACTCTTGCCAGTGTACAATGAAAAAATAAAAAATTTTGCATCCCCATTCAACCCCCTTGCAATTAAGACCACAGGACAATTAGCACACTGCCTGTGCACAGACCTGCTGCTGGCATCCCCAGCAGGTCCCCCAGCAGAGCACCCTCACCACACAGCCTCCACCCCAACACTCAACATGAAGATTTCAGACTTCAGGCAAGTTAACATAAACTAATTTCAAAAGTCAAAAGGACCAAGAGAAGAGGGGGTGGGGAAAAGGAGCCCAGACAGCTTGCTTTCTTTTAAATCACTCTCACAATTACCAGAATTACTCACAGAGAAGACACATCACTATGCAGAAGACCCTCACAGACTTTTTCCTCTAACTAGTTTTCCTCAACAGGCTATGCTTAACTTGATTTTCTTACAAGGAATCAGTTGCAATTACATTCTGATTTGAGCAGCACAAGCTAGAAGAATCAAGTCAGATAGATACTCCAAGAAGGATAGTGGTTTATTACATGTCACAACGGGACATACACACACCATGATACGGCCAAGTGGTCCAAGCAGAATCCTCAGGACAGATCCCTTACCAGCAGAGTAGCAAACCATCATCCAAGACCTACAACCATCATACAAAGATTGTGTGCTAAAGATTTATATTTTGTGTTAAAGATTTCCACCATGAAATTGGGGTGGGAGAGAAGCATGCCAGAAAGAAGTGTAGAGCAGTAAGAGTTTGCAGAATAAAACTTTTCATAAATAAAACCTATTTGTTGTACCTCAATAGAAGGTCAGTTTAAAGCTTCAACTTCTTCCTTACCTGACTCAGTGACACTTAGACTTTACAGATCACAGCTAATAGAGGAAAAAAATATTTTAAAAAATAAATCACTGTTAGCAGGAACTAGGGTAGCCCAGAAGTAGGACAGGCGATGCTCTGACTTGCAGCAGGAGAGGGAGCGCAACCAGTCTTCTGCACCACCCTGCAAGTGTCAGAGGGAACCCCATTTCTCCACTGCCCAGGGAGGGGCCTCTGTCAAGCTGTTATCAAACTCAGACAAAATGTTAAGCAAAGGATCCTGAGGCAGCAAAGGAGCACTGCCTGAGAGTAACCGCTCATTTAGCAGCTCTCAGCATCCTGTTCATATAGTAGCAGTGGTTCCTCACCCTTTACTGACCTGCAGTCCAGACCACCTCTTGTACATCAGCATCTCCCCTTTGCAGAGCCAGCTGGGATTGTCCCTCCACCTCTTACAGGCTACCTGGGCTGAAGGATGACCCTTGCTCCTGGGTGACTAAGACACCCCCATGCTGCTGCTCCCACACCCACCTCACAGCTAAACATCCCCTTTGCAACAATAATGAGACTTTGGGGAACTTCTGGGAGAAACCGAGCCCTTGCACAAGGACAGCTCTGGGGCCAGTGGAAGCAGCAGCTGGGGAAACACTCCCAAATCAGATTTGCTGCCAAGGCCTGAAGTGTCTGAAACCACTCTCTGACTTAAGCAAGCAGCCCAATATGCTGGGCCAAAAAATTGTACAGGCTCCTTGCTCCTAAAACCATCTCAATTTTTGATCCACATTGAAGTGCGGAAAAAATAATTTACTATGCATAAAGATACTCTATATCGAAATCATCCCCCTAAATCATGGATCCAGCATCATGGTTTCCATGCAGATTAAAAGCCAGAAAGCTGGGTGAGAGTGCTCCAAAATAGCCAAAGGTAACACAGGCTTGTTAGAGGCAGGCAAATGAAATCAAAGCCAAAACAGAGGGGAAAGTTACACAAGGCAGAATAGCAAGAGTCAGCAAAACACTCAGCAGTAAATCTTACAATTTTGTGCAGGGCTACAAAGTGGTGCTGCACACAAGCAAGAATCACACACATGCCTGTGCTAGGTCAGAAGGAGATACACCCTTAAGTCAGAGCATACAGGTTATTTAATCTTCTACATCACACTTTGGCTGTTTTGCGAGACCACCTAGGACTGCAAAAGCACAGCTAGGCTTTGTCCAGTCTACCTCAAAACTCTAGGGAAAACCTTTCCAAAGATCACGTTCCCTCCTGATACTCAAAATGTGCTAAGACAAACTCTGGATAAAGCCACAGGCAGCACCTTTTCACCAGGGAACAGAAGGTAGAGGTAAAGCATCCTCCTACTGACCTGAGCACTTGCTTCCCTGCCTTTCTCCCTCAGCCAAGCACACCACTCCAGGTGCTGCCTGCCTCCTGGCTCCAGTCACAGTCCTCCACACCTGAATGCGCTAGCTACCAAGCAACCATCCATGAAACACAAGCAAGAAGACAGATTATGGAGTCTTTCGTATTTCTACTTGTTTTTCACTTGTCCAGCATGCTTGTATTCAAATGTCAACAGGCTGGGCACACGAACACGAAAGATACCATACATGCTGTCCCAGACACCTCCATGCCTTGCTCCTCTTGCACGCACAGACCTGAAAAGTGGAAGATCCTGCCCCAGTCCCTCTAAAAAGTACATTATAGAGCAGGCATATTTAACTCTCTACTATCTGAAGGTAAGGAGTAAGTATGTCAAGCAACAAGCAGCTAAGTGAACAGTACATCCACTTGGGAAACAGGTCATTCCCTGCTTTGCTTGGGGTTTTAAGGTGTCTCCAAGTACCCTCCATGAATACACTGAAGCCATGAAACTATTTCTCAAGAAAAAACATTCTAGTGAATGTGACCAGTGACCTCTACCCAGCCTCATGGGAAAAGCTCAGCAACTCCAGTTTCAACTGCCTTTAAAGGAAGACTGATTCTATTATTATTTTTTTCCAGACATTTTGCAAATAAATACGAAAGTCCTGCCACAGCCAGTAATCCTCAAGCAATTTCCTGTCTCTGGAAACAAGGTTTCCTCAGACTGAATTGATTAAATAAAGGTTATTAGAATTAGTATAAACCAAGCTTGTTTAAAAGTCTTGCTCTTCATGTTTTTACCTGCAACACAGTGCTCCAAGCAGAAGACAAAGAGAGCAGCTACAAGAGCTTACAGCATAACAAAATTAATATGCAAGACCCACCAAAGAGTGAGAAGGTGATTTACAATTACTTTCAACAGCAAAAGATTTTCATGTTCATTTAATCCATTTTGAAATGAGTTTCTCAAAGGGTATGCACCTTTTTATACTGTACTCTTAAGACTGGATTTGTTTTCCGCATTTTGTAAATCTGATATGTGATTTAGTCTTTTGAGAGTCAGCTGTTGCCATAACCAAAGCTGTTTTCCTTTTGCCTCTGCAGTTTAAGGATTTGCTGCAAAACAACTGGTTAAATCCATTAACACCATCCTTCAGTGTTACTAATTTTCTTTTCCTCTACAGCCAAACATTCTAAATAAAACCCATACAGAGATAAGTATTGGTTTCTACAAATGCTACATGTATGTAGAGGAATGCAAACAGCTTGACATTAGCATCAGACACTTGCTCAACAATTCTCTGGCATCTCTTGAACAGACAAGAGGAAGTAAAAGGAAAATAATGATACTGGTGCAACAGTTTAAAACAAACAGAGCAACCATTTAAATTAAGGCATACTTTACAAATAAAAAACCTTGAATCTTGCAAAAAGGTCTAAACATCAACATCAGACTGGCAATGGTCTCAAATTACATGTTAACTGAGCTTCTTGTTCTTATCCATAAGAAAAAAAATACATTATGCAGAGTTTTCAGAACGGGTCCCTGCATAGGAATTGACCAAAAATGGGGGGGGGGAGGGTTGGTGGGGTTTTTTCAATAATCTCACTTTTCTTCACTATATGCAGAGTAACAACTGTTAAAAAAAGACAACAAAACACCAAATGTCATCTGTAGCTCCACCTATAAGGTTCAGAGAGAGACTGTACTGTGCGAATGTCACAGCAGCTATATCCAGAGGAGTTGGTGGTCTGTCACTTGCAACTATCTGGATTTCCATTGGCATCTTTTAAATAGCCACTTGCAAGCTTCATTTTGTGAAAAGACTAGTCTCTGCATGTTTTATACACATTCTAACTCACCTAGAGCTGCTTTTCTAGGTAAGCCAAACACTGCATTTAACAGGTGCAAGCAACAGTTGGCTCTGGATAATAAAGGATCTCCATTTGTCTCCTTTTGCACGTCAGGGTCTGCTCTCCTCATGAAGCAGAATTGCCCTTTCACATGAAGAGGGAAGAGGGGGGAGGACAAACACAAGCCTGCATTGTGGAAAATAAATAGCTCCACTAAGACTCCAGAGGACACTATAAGGCACATTTTGAGGAAACCACCCTTCTTACAGCATACTACAGAGCACAATAGGTATCAGAAGCCTTTTCTCCAACACTCACATACCCTTTCCTGGTCTCTAGCAACACTGCCACAGCCTCCACCTCTAAGTCCTGCTCCTCAGAAGCACCTGAGTATCATTGCTGGAAATCACTGCAGAGGCTGCTTCACACCACCCTTGAAAATGAAAAGAAATCCCAGTGAAACACTACTGTGAGCCCTTTTGAAAGGTAGGAACACATGCTGGTAAGGACAGAACTCAACAACGTACTTCTAAGGGACCAAGGTTAAGCTTCATCATCTCTGCCAAGAACAGCCATGCTTTACTTACATCAAAAGCATCAATAGTCTTTACAAGCTCCTTGCAGACATATCAAATCTGAAAAAGCTAATTATATTTTGGTTACATTTGCTACAAAATAAGTGAAATTGGGCAGGAGTTTAAGTTCTTTGAAGAAGCAGTCCTACTGATAAATTTTTATTTCTGACCAAGGAAAACTGTTGGGTTTTGCAACTAGACCAACAGCAAGTTTCACTCTCAGAAGTCATGACATAAAAGGTTACTCTTCCCCAAAGGCAAAGGCTCTCAGGAGAGAGGCCTTGTACAATTTACAGGTACAACCTCAACACTACCATCATCAAGGGAACACTATTCCTTGCAAACACTGAAAGTACTTCCACCAGCAAGGAGAAATGCAGAGCAGGTGATGGTCTGCAACATCAATAGTTCCAAGATGCCTGACCCAACACTTTTGCTCACCTTCTTTTCTGGGGAAATAATCTTGACTTCCTAACTGAAGGAAGGACTCCTGATCTGATGGGAATGAAGAAGTGCAGAAAGAAGAAAGAACTGGCCTTGTGAGAGGCATGTTATCTCAGAGCACAGTAACGTTCAACACCCACTGCACAATCCTGAGAATGGGCTACAGAGCTCGCCTGCAAATTAGTCAAGAGATAAGAACATGCAGAGGGATCCCAGCTCCCTCCTACAAGTGTTCACCCAAAATGCAAGGGGTTTGAGTTAAGACCAATGATAGCAAAGTGAAAGAGATTGCGACAAAAGAAAGATGTACAATCTATAGTGAGACTCTGACTTTGCAGAAGACTGAAAAAAAGAAAAGCTGAGGAGGAGATTGAAACAAGGGACATGCACATTACTGCCTTAATGTCATCAATCCTGGGAAGGTCTGGTTCCTGACATTAGCTGAAGTTCAGAGTTGAAACTATTTTTTAGATATTAAGATCAATCCAAGGCCTGCAAACACCTTCATTTTAAGATGCAAAAAGGAATCCTTGGCTTCTTCAGCCAAGAAAAGCCAAGAAAATTATTAAATCTCCATTTCTGAGACAGAATTTTTTTTCCACCACTACTGTAAGTCAAGAAAGTATGAGAGGGAAGGGTATCAGGAATGAAAGTCTTACAGAACTTCAGAGAGGTGATTAATATAATCAACACTTATTAAAACCACACCTGAAGCGTAGGTGGCCTTGTATAAGTGACTTGTGTAAGAAATAGTTTACAAAGAGTCAAACCAGAGGTCTAGAAACATTCTGGAAAGGTGTTGGTTTACCATCAGCTGAATAATCCAATTATGTTGACTTGAGAAAGGTCAGGCCTATCCCCAGCAATGCCTGGCTAAATCCCCTCACCTACAAGTAGTCAGTAGACTTTAGGGAAGCCTGCTATTTCACCAGAATCAAGCTGGAGGAGACTAGTCTTTAAATAGTATAAACGTGGGCAACAAAAGCTGCAGCTACCACAGGTTTCTTTGGTCTCTTTTTCTACAGCTGAATGGTGAGACACATTTTCTGAAATAAATGACAGCCACATGCTTCCTTACAGCAGGCTCTCCTTGCCTTACATGGAAAACATTTCTTATAAGACACACAGGAAGCAAAGGTTAGATTAGATTTTAGTTGTGGGATCTATTCATGCTGTGCAATAAAAAGCCCACTGATCTCACGCTGTTTCCCCCTCTGCTGCATGCTCCTCCCCCTCATACAATGAAATCCTCTTGGCTGAAACGTCATTTCCCATCCCTTCCCTTTAGCACATGCTTTTTAACATCCTTTTTCCTCCAAAACAGCTAGCTGCTGTGACTCGCTGCAGAACACCCTGCAAAGGAAGAGCTGCAGACAGGAAGCCTGGGGCACATGCCAAAGGATAAACCTTTGCTTTCAGACAGGTATGTGACTAGGCAAAAAAAGCCCTACACGAGCACTTCTTGCCTCATTAACACTTGCAGGTCAAAGACAAGCAGAAATCGGAGCCTACAAATCAGACCATGCTGTGCTAGGTGCTGTATAAACACTGAGGAAAAAAAAAAAAAAAAAGACCACTGCTACACGGATATCGTAAGCTACCATCACGTGGAGAGAAACCACCTCTTTAATCTGAGCCATCACTGGTCCCAGAGATCTTAACTCTCACAGCAGGTTCTTGCCATATCACACCCAAAGAAATACAGAGCTCTACAGCAAACATGCAATAAAATCTGCACCATGCCTGTTCTTAATGCTTTCTTTGTTCACTACAGTTCATTACTCACTACAGTTCAGAAGATTGAAAAGGAAATTAAAAGGTCGCTCAGACACCTGAGCTATTTCTGTCCCAAATATGCCAATAATTTGACTCAGTAGCAAGAATCAAAGAGCAAAACTTCTTGAAAACATGTTTTCCCTCAAATTCTTGTCTGTAAATATTTAACCCCCTTTATATTTTTGTAGCTACAGTCACTGACATGAGCTTGATATTTATTGATTTATAAAATTACACTTATGCGATGACTAAAAACTAAGACTTTCTTCCCCAATGGCTACCGTCTCCAGTTTCTAGCTCTTTTCCTTCGTTTTCAAGTCTTAACATCGCCTCATCTCTGTTTCAGTTCTTTCATTCCTCCGTAAGATTTTTACCACACCTCCTTACGCTCTTTGCACACATTCTAGCTCACGCTTGGCACGCAAGAAGGAGCCTTCCCTCTCCCACAGTTCCTTGTGTGATTTCCTCAGCTGAACTCATTAACCAAGTCTCCAGGACTTCCCATGACTGAAAAAAAATCGCCCTCGGGCAGACAGGAATGAGCGTGCAAGGTTTTGAGGGCAGTTACTTTGTGCATTTCGCCAAGGTGCTGTGCGCTGCAGCAGCAGCAGCAGCAATGCAGGGAGGCGTGTGCGGGCACAGCAGCGCCGAGCAGGGCTGAGCAGGGCCCCCGCTCCGCACAGGGGAGCTGCACACGGGCAGCGGAGGCTATGTTCCCTCATGCAAGGGATTACCACCACCCTGCAGAAACCTGCAAAAGGCTTCCCTAAACAACCACAAACGGGAACAAAGGAATCTCCTGCTCCAGGAAAAAAAAGCAAACTCTTCAATCCCATGCTAGATGAGCTTTCAGAAAGTGTGCAGGTTTTGTGGTAGGGAGAGCTGTTGCGGGGCAGGGGTGGAGGAGAGATGGGAATGGGGTGTAGGGGTTTTATTTTGTAATCTTTTTTTTTACCTGTCCCCAGTTTAGCCATGCCTCCTTAAGAGACAGAACCTATACAAGCATAAAGTATACACTCCCCTCCTTGGCTGAGATCATGAGCTGCTACTGAACATCTTTCAGAGCTTGATATTAGGCCAAAGCATTCCTGCAGCATGGAACATGGGGTGCTACAATGGCAGTGCAGGGTAAATTACTGAGAGCAGTGGGACAGAGAAACACCCAATTACTGCAAAACATCTCCAGCCACTTTGAACACTGATCTTGTCCATCAGAGTTTAAACAACATTTTTTTTTTGTTGTTGTTGTTTTTGCTTAAACTGTGTACATTGTGGCAGTACCTCAAGGACTGCAGTAACTCTGTAAATACAAATGAGACTATTACAAAGAAAATCTGTCTCTTCTCAATGTCTTAGAATTTATCTAGCCTTTCCTTGCATTTTATCCCCCAGAGCAGCTGTTCCTCTTTTGATTATGGACAAAGATGAAAACACAGCTTTGTTGCATCCTTGTAACTGGGCCCAGTGGGATTCTTAGGGAACATGAATCTGCTCCCAAACAAGTTATCAGGAGGTTTCACTCTTGTGGTTTTGTCTTCTAGTAAGAGCAGTATTAAAATTTTAGAGCCATCTATCATAACTGAACAACTCTACCATTAATCCCACTGTCATCAAACAGACTCCTTCCCCTTAGACAAAGCACTCTAGATTTCAATCTTCTTCACAAGCAGATGCTTAAAAGAGTTCAGTCTGTTGACTGGCTCTGCTAAGGGGCCACACTATGCTTGGAAGTACCTGCAAGTGACAGTATTTTGCAGTTAAAGCTTCCTACAAAACCACCTTTTCTCACTGAATGTGAGAACTACAAGCCCTCACATGCTAAGCAGAGTGCACAAACCATCTCAGGTAACTTACAGCACCAAACAGAAAACAATAGGCCCAAGAGCACCCAGACACAAGTCTTCCAGAAAGGACTAGTGGTTTCTGAACACAGACAGGAAGGGCAATTCCTTACTACACATTTCTTCAGTGCATGATCTGAGGCAAACCCCTTGGTCCCTGAGGTAAGCACCTCCCCACTTCTGTTTCTTCCATCAGAAAGACAGAATCTGTCCTGTAGAGACCCACGTTTTCCCCAAAGGGGAACTGCCCCATGTCACTACCACAGGCCTTTCGAACTAAATAAAGCAAGAGATAAAGTATCAACACACTGGTCACAAGTGAGTGTTGTGTCAAGTACTTCATATCCCATGCAAACAAAAGACGCCACAGAGAACAACACTTTATGGGTGCAGTCATCAAACTCCTGCATCCAGACTGCCAAATGCCATGGTGGGGTGGAACACATTCTTATGTTGAAAACCAAAGTGCAAAGGTCATAAGTAACAGTAAAACAGAAGGAGAAGCTATTGAGCTGAGCATAGTGAACCATGGTTTTTACCACCTATACATACACACACATCAGATCCACTACCCAAGCAACATTTCATGCACCCCCTGTCTTATCTCTAAATGAACATTTAGAAAATCAGGGCAATAACCTGATACACTCAAGATGAGCAATATCACAGCCCACTGCAGACAGGACAGAAAGAAAACAAAGAAATTGTGTACCAAAGCAAAACACAGCAGAAGAAGAACATCTGCTGCTTTTACCAGGAATACCATATGGCCAATATCTGAGGTAAGGAGAATGAGTTCATTCATATTTAAATGCAAAAGTAATAGGTCATTCCATCCAAGTTAAGATGAAAAATGCCTGTTCCCCTTTCCCTGTTACAGACACAGCATTCCCAGTCCAGATATGGCCTTCCAAGGATCTAGTATGGTCCGTATTCTGGCCCAGAATGTCAAATTCAGGGCCAGAATATGTCAAGATGCCAGAAAGAGAAGGATGAGAATGTTCATGTAGGAGTTTTGCTTAGTCCTAACATAAGTTTGGTTTATCCACAGCCAAGTCAGAGCTGCAACACTGAAAGACCAGTTTTGTCACCAGCAGATTACAGTTAACACTCTGGAGCTCTGCAGCATTTGGCAGCAGTAAGCATGGTTAGCGCAGTACATCTCAACCACTACGGTGAAGCAATCTTCAGTTCCTGAAAGAACTGCTCAGAATTGCAACCAACACAGTTGGTTCCAATCGAAGCACCCAGAAACACATTTTTCTTCAACAAACGTGAGGGCAGGAGCACGGCAGCAATGTTTCTAACACCTTGCAGAAGACTTGCCTGCCAGCTGAGAAAGCTTCTACTTCTGCAGTGCTACACACACATGGATCTGCCATGCAGCAAAGTTACAAGGCAAGAGGGACAATCTTAATGCATTCTCATTGTCTCATCAAAAAACCCAAACCAAATCAATAAGGTCTTTTTCTGTTTGAACACCTGGGTGGGTACCCTTGGTGGGTACCATTTAGCTGTGGAAACAGCTAAGACCCCTGACACTAGCAGAGGCCCTCAACAGACGCCAAGATAGAACACACAAGTTAATCCACCTCTGTAAGAGTCCCTCCTTCCCAACAAGATCTTGCCATATTTGCTGGTTCTTCATTCTTCCCAAGCCTGAATCCACACTTGCTCTCTGGAATTCAAGTATTCAGTGTGTCAATTGAGTTTCCGTTGCCAGAGACAGATAGCAAAAGGATTAGAAGGACTTCGCAGCAGTGCTGAGCAGTCTAAGCCACGAAGAGAACACAGTATAAAAGTCTAGACTGACAATCAAGTGCCAGGAGTAAATAAAATGAAAAATGACAGGCCAGATTAACTAGTGCCAGCATTACTTCCCAGATCCATTCATATCACAGGTCCCAGCCTCCCCTCTCCACCTCTTTAAAACACTCTTGTGTGAATCCAGCTATATTATTGCCCTGATCCATACATCTCACTTTGTATCTGCTCTCTGCCTACAGAAGGGAATTCAGGAAGGAAGCCAGAGATAAACATTCTTACACGAACACTAATCCATAAGCATCTCCAGCAGAGCCAAGCATTTGTTTACAGGAAGACACAAAGGCAGTGTCGCAGGTACCTGGCGTACACTCTTGTGTGGGGTTCAAGTCCACTGCTGAGACAGCAAGGCTTCTTCAGCCTCCTCCCAAGCAGTAGGTGGAAAAGCAATGCAGCACAGAAGAGACCCAGACAGCAAGTGTCTGGCTTAACAGCCCCACAGCCAGAAAGCGCCAGAGGAAAAGGAGATGACAGAATTTTAGCTACTGCTAGGTTAAGTACTTCCTGAGAGAGTTGTCTAGAAGTCTCATCTTAGGACCAGGAGTTTTATCTTTTAAGCTTATGAAAGCCAGCTTTTGATGATGAATTTGTAGAACAAAGTGTCGTTTTCTTACATGTTTTGCCTTCATCATTTACTGATGATCCTACTATAAAAGGATACATTTCACACCAAAGTGCAGCAGAAACAGTGCACTCGTGTGGTGTAGAAACCTATGGAAGCTGAAAGGTGAATGCAGGCTTCTGAACCTAAAGCTTTCTGCAACTCAGGCTTCTGCACACAATTTATGTTATTGTTATGTAAGTTTTTCTATGGCACCAGAAGTATCTCACAATCAATTTGACACAAGATTTCTAGTCTCCATTTCTTCCATGTGAGAAGGAAGACTACTGCCTATAAAAGCATCTCATAATTAAATGCATTTTCAGACACAGGGCAATCGACAGTCTGGGAAATCAGAAAGGTTGTAGTACAGTTTTAGGAAATCAGAAAGGCTGTAGCAAGCCAAAGGCTACAGGGAGATATTTAATATGGACTTCCATATCAAATACTCCTAGGCTTTTTTTTGTCTAGTATCATTCACTCTGCTTGTGGCTAACAGCAGTCAAACCATAGCAGACTTGCTACAGTTTCCAAAAAAGGCAGATTTTGTGGAGGCAACTGAAATCCATTGTTTTCCTGTGTGAAACTTGGGATAGCTTTCTATTTAGTGTCACCTGAAACCAGAGCTGGACAGTGATCCCTTTGCACGTGGAAGCCTAAGAAGAAAAGGTCAGAGCAGACCAGCAGTTGTGTGTGTCACCTCAGCAGAAGCACACAGGACTGCAGACAATGACAATGGCTGAAGTTACTCTGCACGTGGCACCTGCCCTCTGCCAAGGATAAGGAGGTCAAGGGGACAAGGCCAATATATCACAGTACAGACAAAAGACTTTTACATTGTCTTTTCCCAAGTCTGTCTTCAGTTCTGTAGTGTTAACATTAAACTTCATTACAAGAGCCATGATTACTTCCACCTTATAAGCCAGGCTTTGCCTCAAAAGTCTCACTTTGATCTATCTATTTGTCACCTACCCAATAATTAAAGGATTTTTTCCCTGCAAATTAAAAGAAGCTTCAGGTATAAGCAATGCCACCCAGCTGCTCTGCCAAGGTCTGAGTGTTAGATACAGGACAGCTTGGTTGCTCATCACCTCATGTAGCACAGAGAAAAAAAGCAGCAGCATGGCCAAACCTTCAAATTTGGAAGGACCACATGTATTCTGTGGGATACCAAAATAACCACACCTATGTCAATGAGCACACTATGATCTGAAAAGTAAAGTAACATTTCACCCTCCAAACTTTTTCATAATCTTACATAAACAAATATAGAGAAACTTCTGCAAAGATAGCAATTTCCAGTTGACCAGGTCCCTTTACGTAGTCTGCTCATGAGGCATTAAGAAACCCCAGAGCAATAGGATTTTTGTTTTTGGAACACCAAGTATTTCAGCTTTCCTGCCCAGTGAAGTCTGGTGAGGAGGCTCCTGTTGATGCAAAAGGATGTAAGGTCTAGCTCAGAGCTACTGCTCTGAGCAGAAGAAATCAGCAGCAGCACCTAAATGATTTCCCTCCCTGCGGCTGCCCGTGCCCTGCACACCTACAAGGTCACCTCCTCCCCGTGTGCCAGGTGTGGCTGGCACAACCCTACACCAGCCTGGCAACCTTACAGCCTTACACACTGGGAAAACCACAACATAATGAAGTCACACACAGGCATGCAGCAGTACAAGGCATGCAGCAGCCACATGTTACGCCCTATTACACTGGAAACAGACATGAAGTGTGGAAGCATAGAATTTTTACTCAATGAGCTTTTGCTTATGTACTTCAGCTATTTTACTTCCAGAAGACATCAAATAAGCCCATCCTCTGCTACAGAGTTACCTACAGAACACAGAAGTTATCCAAGTGCAAGGCTCACCCCAGCAATGTCTTCATCATAGAAAGGCCAAGAAGAATGAATGGGACTTAAGTTTTAATACCCATAAAAAGCAAACTGGATTAAATTTACCTAAAACTTATTTTGCCAAACATAGCCTAAAGGCAAAAACCTACAGCCAAATGATAATTCTTCCTCACAGGAAGCTAATGAACATCATTGCATTCCAAGAACTAGCTCCTGGACACCAGGAGACTGGTGGATTGTTGCAAGGTTTGTCTTCCCAAATGTGCTCATATCACCCAACATCTTAAGAGTAAGGTCACATAAAAGAAACAGGCTATTTCAGTTTTAGTTAGTTACATTTTTACGTGCCTTTTTTCCCCCTTACCTTCCTCCATCGCATGTTACTGGCCTTTGACTGGGATTTGTGTTCTCACTTGGGAGCACTGCCTAGCACACTGTAAATTACACCTTCATTACAGACAGATATATACTGAAGATACTGATCTACCCTCAAAAATTGCACACATATAGGTGTGCAAAAACCCGCAAGTGATCAAAACAAGCTCATCTAATTTACTGTGCCATTTCCTGCAGGTGCTTTGAAAGGCAGGAAGCTCACAGAGAAGCCAGGCAGCAGCTACACAACATTCATGGCACTACACGAAGCTTGCATTAATACTGCCCACACCAATCAACTTCCCTAACCTCACAGGTATTTTTCCTGAGACACTAACAGAGCCTCAGCCTCCAGAGCTATCAGTCTCTGTTCTCACAGGCAGTGCAAGTCAAATAGCTTTCTCAGTATCCAATTCCTGGCTAGCAATCACAGAGTCACAATCCTCAAGGCATTCCACACACTCTGGGTGCAACATTCTTGTTGTACTTCCCTTGGCCAAAAGGGGAGAGGATCTCTGCAATAGTCTTTCCAACATCAGGTGAGGGTATAACAGCAATCACCTTCATAGTGCAACTCTAAAGTAACTCTACTGAACTCATGGGATAATCTCAGTATACTAAAGTATTAAACCAGCTTCAAAAACCTTCCTTCAAATATCTCACTGTCCTCCTGAACCTCACCTACATTCAAAACCTTTTTTTTCAATTTGAAAACCAGGCTGCCTTCTGTACTTAGAGGGAATTCTACCATCATCACATATAACATTTTTGGCTCCACAGCCAAGAAGAAGTCAACAACAAAAAAGACTAAAGTAATTGTGAGTCCTAGAGGAAAAAACATGTAGATAAAATTTACTGATTTTACACTTAATATTGATCTTTGTGGCATGGAAGACAAAAAAACCCCGTTAGTGTATCCATCCTATAAAATTCATCACTTATGGGGATTAAACAAATGGAACAGTCTGTGTGAGCTGCTGAAAGGGAAGAAAGTGTTGCCTTTAACTTCTCCAAGCACCCTGACAGTGCCTGGTTGTATCTTCAGAGTTTAGGATATACACAAGCCCTTGTTAAGACACAGCACTGTGTTTTCTAAGCTGAATACCTCTCAACAGCTCCAAGTACTACTTCAAGTAGAAAGAGGGTGCAAAATTTCCCTATGTACTGGGAGACCGTTAAACAAATGGTATAAAAACCCCCAAAATCAATGTTGGCATAAAACCCACAAAATCAATATATGCTTGACACAGAAGGAATCAGTTATGCAGCAATTAAATGCACAACACAAGAGCACTATAAAATACCAGCTTGCTTTAGCAAGTATGGTTGCTTGACACCAAGTACATCAGACAATAAAAATAAATCTTATCACGCACCTCAAATTCAGCAAGGCTTGTCTGGAACAATGCCTGGAAAGCCTGCAGCATGCACATCACTCTGTATGATGCCCAGCTGGAGATGGTGGAAAACACAGGACACAGGTAGCTATGTCTACCAAGCTAACAGAGATCAACTTACTTTGTTTCAAATCACAAAAGATGAGCAGGATGTTGAAAAGTGATAGAATATGAATAACTAAGTACAGGGCACTCATTTGCAGGAAATGCCCTGCATATGCAAATCAAGGGTAAAGAAAAGATAAAACCAACACCACATACATCTTCCAGGTTTTATTTTCAGGTTGTAAAAGCAATCACTCTGAAAATGAACATTTCCTGGGATTTAACAGTTGTTGGGTTAATAGCAGTAGGCAAAGGCAGTTACACCTAGCCCATAATTTTATCCACATAAAATGTACCGTATCTGGTCATGATGTCTTTTCAGGATATTGTCAGCAGAATCAAACTTAAAAAACAACATTGTTTAGAAGTGCTGATAAACCCCTTCTCACAGCTAATGTTTCCATGTAGGTTTGCATCAAGGAGCCAGGTTGGATTACTTTGAAATGTACACCCTACATCTGTGCTTAGTCACTGGCAGAAAGCACTTCAAGTCAGTCACCTCAGTTGAGCATCTTCTGATGCAGCCTTTCTCCCTCTGCCCGATTACCTTCTCACACATGTTTTCTGGCTCAACTTATCTAGATATTCTATGTCTACATAGGCAAAAATTGGGCAGTTTGCAAAGAAATCAGGTATTTACATCACCACTGCAGGACTTCTCCAATTCTGCATTAAGGAAAAACAGTCCACCAAAATGAAACATGAGAGCATGGCACCAATATGCTCACACTAGCTGTGCACACATACACAGTTTGTCTTCTAGGGAAGATCTTTAACTTGTCTAAATCCTTCCCATCCCCCTGTTCTGTACTGATACCAAAAAGGTCTCAAACCACCCTGTGGAGGGAACAGCCCCTAGCAAAAGACTGCAAACTCCCCCACAAATTCACTAGAAGGCCAGCCCAGCCAGGACAGATTACCCATGGAGGATTGCCACCATCGATCCTCAGAGAGCCCACTATCACTAACAGCACTGCTATACTAGCAGACCTGGTTTTAGGAGCACAAGGATGAGCTTCTCATCAGCTTCTTACTGCCAAGGAAAGGCTAAAGAGGCTAACTCCGAACACTTCCTCCCTCTTCTTGATCTGCATGACATTTTTTAACAGCTCTGTCTGATGCAAGCATTTCACATGAGACACAACCATATTTTCACCACCATCCTTCCCCCATGGCCACAAATAAGATGTGGTGAAGAGGCACTATATTCTGTGTTACATCACAGGCATATTTCACTATATATTTAGGTTTCAAGATAATCTGCACAGCATCAGAGATAATGTTTAGGCTGAGAGCAGATTACTGGCATAAACCAAAACATTAGCTAGGTTGCACACACATTCACTCTACAAAACTTACAGAGCTCTTTGGACTAGAGATCAGAAGTTAGTCTCTTAAGGAATCCTTAAAAGCATCTGAGAAGCAACACTTGTTTGCTTTGGCCAAGAAGAGACAGAATGAAAAATACCTTCTAAATTTGAGTTACATGTCCCCAACATGTAGCAAAAGATGCCATTGCATTCAATCCAATGTGTATTGCATCAACAAAGAGTTGGGATTTTTTTACTTAATGATTCAAAAAATAAACACACACACATAGCCATCAAGATGTATATTAAACTGAAGTGTATAAGTACCACCCAAGAGCAACCAAAAAAATCTCATAATATTTAAGTAAACATTCCTAATGAGGCCTTCTTAAAACTCGAAACTTTGCACTCAAGGTAGCAGTTACAGAAAACAAGGACATCAGGCAGGCACAGAAAAAAGAGAGGTAGCAAAGGAGCTTAATGCCTTATCAATGCTAGAGGGTTCTGAGGGGAAGAGGGCGTAGTCAGAAGAATTATTCCTATCTTGATTAACATCAGAACAAAGGCTCACATTAGTTTGTCTGCACTAGGACTCCCCTAGAGTGCTGGATAATAACCTTCTTGAAAGCATTAAAGGGATTTCCCCCCCACTCCACCCCCCTGCAATCTACACCCCTTCTCTAAAGGGGGATAAAAGGATGAGGTCCAAATAACAGCTCTATGTTTAATTCTCTGAAAGACATATCTGGGTAGCTTTTTACAACTAAAACATCAAATATACAATACACAAGTAAGATCCTTCTGTGATAAGCTTTCAAAGGTAACACTTGGGAGCAGGTAGGGGAAAAAATCAAATCAAAACAAAACCCATTTTTTGTTCAAGAGAAAAGGTCACATAGCACAGGTGACTTATGCATGCTTAACTCTGGAAGGACTTCAGTAGTTTCTTCAGCAAAACCAGGGAGTGGTATGGGAGTGAAGAATACAAGGGGAAAAAACCACAGCTTGTGGTATCTGAACACCACAAAAGCCAGGTTAACAGAGGAGTAAAGAAAAATGCTAAGACATGGCTACAAAGGAGTCAGAACTTGAGAACATTTTAGAATACTTCCTGTTTCAAAAGCTAGAGATGCTAACACAAGTGGCTGTCTCACTGCAGGATGAGAACATGGAAGGCAGCATATTCTGCCTTCAGTTTACAGAAGAGTCATGGCATTTGGACAAAATGCAGGTTTTAAAAGCAAAAACTCAGGAAAAACAAAGTAACAGCATCAGCTTTCATCTTACCTGGTATTGACACAGGCTGGCATACAACGGTTGTCAAGTTAGGCAGATTAAACTGACAATTCAGTGACGATAGGTTGATTCACACACCTAGAACTGCACAAGAAAAGTAGGTATTAGCCCTATAAGTACTAAGAAAGGCACTCTGTCACATAAAAGAGCAGGAGGCTTGAGGAGTGGAAGTAGTTCTATTACGTTTTTAGGACACAGGCATGCTTCTGGTACAGACTTTACTCACAAAATTCAGATCTGGGTCTGAGATATACTACACAAGTTACTCAAAATCAAAGAATATGCAAACTATCCTCACATTCCATTTAAAAATCTCAAGAATAAGAAGAGAACAGTTTCAAGTGTTCAAGTCAAGCAGAACGTTACCAAAAACATTTTTCAGCAGCACTCAAGCCTGCTTCATGGGGTTTTTTTCAGCGGGACAGAAACTTCCCAGAAGTTACCCAAAATACACATATTAAAACTACATCAAGTCCAGCCATCAGATACACACATGCACTTTCAGTGATTGCAAATACTGCATACTTCCCAGATAAGCATAACAGAAATTTATTTCTACAGTGCCAAAATTCACAGGTATGTTTCACTGTCTCATCACTGTATACAGCCTTTTTATTCAGCAATACTACTAAAAATTCCAATACTTAAAAAGATGGTTATTAATAAGGCAAACCTTCTCCACTTTGGGAAGCACAACAACGAACTGAGAACTGGGAAAACTGGTCATCCAAGTGAGAGCAAAAGCTATGCAGCTGAAAGGAATTTTTGTCTAGCCTGCTTAAAGATCTCCTTTGTTGCTAAACATTTCATTGTCACATTTAAATGTCAGCTTTTTAAGTCGCAGAACTGTGCAAGCCCTGCAAGACAGGAAACCACAAACAGACTTGAGATGAAGGTTCTCACAGCTAATGAAATGAAAAGCAAACCTAGCAAACTGCTCTTCACATCTCTGATATGCTTACAAAAACCCTGATCTTACAACCTTGTTCCCTGTACCCACGAAATTCTTTTAAATTAATCTGTTAGTAAGTTTGCATGGTTTTGTAGTCTACTTATATACCAGGGCAAAGCTTGCAATGAGTCTCCAGCACGCTTTTGTTGCACAGTCCGCAGCATTTCAGGATCACGCAGCTCTTAGCTATAGTGCTTTAGCTTATAAAGCTTATAAAGACATAGTACTCAATTTTCTTTAGGGGAAAACAGGACCCTCCCTTTCCTGAAGCAAGCAGCATGCCCTTTTTGGACTTTGAAAAGGAGTGAGGGGCCCTCAGAGAGAAGCTGGCTTTAAAGCTTTCAGGATGATCGCACATATGGCCACTGGCTCGCCAGTGGCATATGCGGCGGCAGATGGAGAAGTGAAGCTTTCATACCCTCTGAGCAATGCTCTGCAATTTTGACACTTCTCTTGAAAAGCAGATATGTCAATCACCCTCCCAGGCTGGTGTTTTGGCACAGAAGAGATTCTCCTCAGTCTGCATATCAACACTAAAGGATAAACTATGCAGGGTATTTTAGAGGCAGTTTCTGTCTTAGCTTTCAAATATAATGAATCCATAGACAGCAGAGAACTGCTGTCATCACTGAACATCAGCTGGCTTTCGGCTCATTAGAGAGCAACACATTCCCGGTATGCACTTGCCTTAAAAGGAGGGGTGGGGGGAGGTGTTTTAATTAACATTAGAGCACCTTACTGGGTCTAACAAATAAAATGTCTTCTAAGAGTGGTCAGCACAAATGGGCTCCAATACTCAAAGGGGATTCTAACACATCCCCCCCATAAAACTGTATTAGTGGAGGCTGCTCTAATATATTGTCCTTGAAGACTTTTAAGAATTTATTTACAGAGAAAAGAAAACCCAAAGAGCATAAATAGGTCAAAGACATTCAAGCATTTCACTAATCTATAGGTTTAACACTACACATACAAACTACAGCTCCTTTCAAAGCAAGTAGCCTTTAACAGCTACTGTTAGAAATCACATTACAAGTCTAGCTATTGAAAGATCTGCATTTTTATACAAAGTAAGAACATCATTCTCAAGCTCACTTACAGGAATTGGAGGGTTGGGAAGGATGTTGTTTGGTTTTGGTTTGCTTGCTCATTTTTTAAAGACTGATTTATCAGCAGGGTTTCCCTCTTAAAACTTATGTACCCCAAAAGGTCCTGCAGAAAGAGATCTAATATACCAACATAACTTCTTTTCTATCTTCATTCCCAAACAAGCTGCAAACTTGGTTTTTATCAGAAATTCTTGCAATTCCCACTCATTTTATTACAAAATTCCATTAAATCAATGCAAGGAAAAAACAGGAACAGCAGTGAAGAACAGCAATATCATAAACTCTGAGGAAAATTAGTTGTGGAAAAATGTAAATGGCTTCAAAGTTTTCCAAATGGTACTGGCACTTTTGAAGTGTAAGCTAAGGGAGCTGTGAACACAGTATTGAAGCTGGTTCACTTCTGAGCATGAGGTTAAAATGGTGCACATTTCAGCCTTGCAAAGTTCAATTGCCTACAAGGAAGTTACTCCTATGGCAAGTGTACACTGTAAGAATGAAAGCCATTCTATTCTGTAGCACAAATATGACGTGGTGTTTTATTTATCACATGAAAATTATTCCAGCGGCCAATTTCCCTTGACTCTGCTCAAAGCTGTACTTTGCCTTGTTACAAGGTTACCACAGCAGGGATGACCAACCCATTCCACTCAACACTCACTTATACCAGGAAGCCAGTTTACTGCTGGTGAGTCTGTTGCCACGCTAGCAGTTCCCCTCAGGGAATCACCAGTGACATGAGACACAGAGATCCCGTGTGCTGCAGACAAAGTTCTCCATGTACACTCCGCTTTTGGAGCCTGCCCACTGTTCAACACACAGGGAAAGACAGAAGCTGGGGGACAGCTGAGACAGTGGGAAAGAAGTAGGGGTTTTACACTTCTAACCCCTGGTCCTGCAGCTCTTCAATGTGAGCTTCTTCAAAAAATTATCTTCAATTACTACACGTAAATATTTAAAATAAATAAATAAACAAGCAAACAACAGGCCAGGCTTTCACTGGTCTCTTATTGGCATCACTATGCTTGGTCTGAAAACAGACTTTGCAGACTGCATCGTGTAGTAAGCCATGTGAGAGCACTAAGCTTCCTGTGAGAGAGCAGTAGCTGCCACTGCTCAGTAACAAAACAGCCAACATATAAATGGCAGATGAAAACTTTTTTCTGGTACATACAGAAGTTCACTTCCTGACATTTATAGGAAGTATTTCTACTGATTAAAGTTAAAATCAATTTTTGCAGCTGCATAAACAAGACTTCTAGCAGAGTCAGGGAAAATACCATCTATATTAACTACAGACCAGCAAAGCCAGATGAATTACACAGATGGGCTTAAAAGACAGAGAGTGCTTCACTGGAGTAACCTACCTGTTCCCAACTACAACACTGTGTTAGAGGTTAAATTGTTACATCTGAAATAATTCTATTTGTACCCAGAGTAACTTAATGACAAGAGATTGAACATGTATGATGGCATTTCTAAGGACATGACACTTGGCATGACAACCAGACATAATTACAGACTACTGTATTTTGGCAAAAGAAATCTACTGCAAGTAATACCACAATATCTTTGCTATATATGGATTATTTTTCCCTTTCCCTGTTCTAGGAAATGCCTTCATGTTTCTATTTACATATTCCTAAAGCACAATTCAATCCCTGCTGCCTCTCCTCCCTCCTTCCCAGTCTTTCAGGCAAACAGGTTGTGGGACCAACCCTGCCAGTGAAAGATGCCTCTCCCAGCTAAGCCTGATCAGCTGGGATCAGCTGGTTACAGCAGCCAACAAGTGGCTCAGAGGGCAGAAGAGCTGCAGGGAGTCCCTGTGCCAAGCAGAGTGCACAAAAAGACACAGTCCAGGAAACGTTGGAGCAAGGCTTTCAAGCTTCTGTCCTTTCATGCAGTTATTCATAGATAATAGGCTTCTCTGGAAGTATCTCAGGCAAGCAAAAAGAGAAGCAACTTTCAAAAGGGGAAAAAAAAAATACAACAGCAGTGGTCTGACACAGACCCTGAGTGCAGCATCCAACCTTCCTGGACTGACAGAGGCCAGCAACTTACATCCGTTTGCTCTCAAAAGCAGCAAAGCAAGAGGCGTATTTGGGCGGTACAGCAGTAGGCGGCTGTGCTGTGAGCAAGTACACCGATAAAAAGCAGAAGTGACGCAACAGGAACAGCCACAGACACCCAAATCTATGGGCAGGATGCTGCACAGCTGAGGTTAAGAGCACGGCAGGCTGCTCTTACTGAGAGTAGTAACAATTCTCAAGGCAGAGGCAAAGCAGCAGAAAACAACCCTGACCTCAAGACAGAAGGAATTCCACCAAAACCACTACACTGCAGGCAGGACGCACATTTAGTGACTCCAGTTACCATGACTTGCTGACTGCCCAGGCAGCTGTGCTCAAGCAGCCATTTCAGTCCACCTTCACACACTGCACTAAATATAAACTGCTGATAACTGTGTGGAAACTGTTCCAGCAGAGACCAGAACACTGCACAACTCAAGGACATTGGGTCCTCCTCAAAATTAGCAGGTGGTCAATTTGCATGACAAGCAGAGAGAGAAGCGGACAGAGCCAAAGTCTCTGCTACACTTGTGGTTGGGAAATTTCTGCCTCGAGATTAGTACTTTCCCAGACCCATACTTCAGAGAGTAATCTGCCTTTAAAGAGGATATGGGGGCACCCAGGTTTTGACAATAACTTGTCTAAGAGGAACTTATGGCTCCTTTATCATGTGCTACTTTGCTCTACAGTGACCTTCAATTTTAAAATCTAGTTAGATTAAGTTGCAGATCTTTCAAGCACATCCTTCAGCCAGTGGCCCTTAAAGAAACATACTTTCCTACTTTCAGATGGTAGTCTTTTCTAGCGATCCATAAAACACTCATGTAAATAACAGAACAAGCCAACGTAAGAGGGAAGATGAAACTGCAAACAAGAAAAAGAAAAGTAGTTCTTTCTCAAAGTTTTGCTTAGAGAATTACTACCAGAAACAACATGAAAGGTACAAAGACAAAAGTATGATCTGTAAATCTGCCAGTGCCACAACTGCCCACCAGATTACACCACTAGAAAGAATTATTCTCTCTTCATCAAAATATACCACAAAAAAAGCATGTCATGAAAAGAAGAAAAGGAGGCCGCCTTGCAAAGAGATTTATGGCAGACACCTGAAGAGGAGGTGGATGAAATCAATGATAAACTACAGACACCACAGAGCACTGGCATTTAATACATAAATTCCTTCTCTGCTTAGGCGTTTTGCTTCCCTTTGATGTATACAGACAAGTTCAAACTAGAGATGAGAACTGGGAGAGTTCCCCTTCTCCATTATCTCAAGTTTTTTTCTTGTCTAAGCAACAGTTAAATGCTCTAACTATATCACTTTTGCATCTGTTCAGAGGAGAAAGGAAAAAAAAAACTAGAAAGTATAACAAATATTATTGAAGGAGAGAGTCAATGTTTTCCCAGCTCTGATGCAGATGTAAGCAGCTAGCTGGTGCCCGACAGCTATAGCGCAGCCTAGGAGAAGAGAAAGACAAGCTGAACAACAGAGGACAGCACAGATACTCTGAAAAAGATCCAGATGCCTTGAGCTTAGTCCTACTGCATGAAAAATTAAAGAGGTTAAACACCTCCTCTTAAGAACTTTTCCTCCCATTGTTCTGACCACGACTCTTCTGAACAAGCTGCATTGCTCCAGAAACCTCAGGAATTACGGTGACAATAGATTCCTGCCAAGAGAAGCACCATTACATAATAGCTTTTATGGGAACACGCACAAAAAGCCACTAGGAAGCGCAAACAGACAAGTGCAAGATCCTCTCTGCCCATCGGCTCAGTTTAGCTCTTGGCTACTTCAGAATATTTTAAATTTATATATTTACTTCCTCTCATCCCCTTCCACTCAACAAAATCTGTGTTACTGTAACTACACTGAGATCACGTCTATTCCCCACAATAATGTAACCCCCTTGAGAATACGCCCACTTGAAACTACTGTATTTGCATTAATCTGTTTTAAAGAACACTACAAAGCTGAAAAACGGTATCACTATTTCCATTAGTATATTAGAAATAAGAACAATTCATTATGGTATTTTTTCATCCTTTACCCAATTTTAGGGATACTTAGAACAATTATTGCTTGTCGGTTCTGAGAAGCCTAGCACGGCTATTCTTGAGTTCTAGGTCTTCCACAGGGGATTTACCATAGATTTGTTACACTTACATGTAGAGGCTCAGCCTAAGCACTGCACACGTGTAAAGGCAGCTGCTAGGGCAGCTCTGACCTCTGGGCACTGTTAAAGCACCATAAAGAAGAAAGCAAAGGTGAAAACCTAACAAACACAAAGTTTCTCACGTTGAATTGCCCGCAGCAGTGCCTCCACTACCACCTTCATCTCAGACACCACTTTCCCTGTGTCTTCCTACGCACCCAAAAGCCCTACAAAAGGAAAAAGCCAAGACCGCGGTGAACGCTTATCCCCTGGTACTTAGGGGTTTTAAATCCTAGCGGTTCACTCCGCACCAAGCGAATCCTCACGCCCGAAGACACACACACTTTAAGACCGCTGACCTCAGAGAAAGCCCGGTTCCGCCGTCACCACCGACCACCCGCCGTGTGACACGAGGGAGCCGCAGGTACCACAGGTGACATTATGTAAGGGAGGCGGCCGGGCAGCCGGGCGGGGAAGGGCCCCCGCCGCAGCCCCGAGCACCGCGAGCTCCGCGCGGGGCCGCACCGGGGCAGGGCTCCCCTCGCGGGCCACCGGGGGAGCGCCGCCGACACCTTCCGGCTCCCGGCCCCCGCCCAGCACACGCTCCCCGCTCCCNAGGACGGGGCGGAGCGGGGCGGAGCGGAGCGGCGCGGCGCCCCGCCCCGCCGCATCCAGCGACGGCCGCTGTTGGGAGCGGGCGGGAGCGCTGTGAGCCTCCTCGCCTCTCCGCGGGGCGGCGTGTGGCTGCACGGACACGTGGCGCTCGCTCTCGGCGCGGCACCGGGGAACACCGGGCTGTGAGCGGAGCTGGCTCTCCGGCCTTCTGCCCTGTGTGCCGGCGCAGAAGCGGCTCCGCAGCAGCAGCGGAGGGCGGTGTTGCACAGCCCCGGCCGTTTCCTTGCGCTGCCAGCCCCTTCTCGCCGGGCCGCGGGGGCAGCGCACGGTGAGGGTGTCCCTTGTCTTTGTGGCGGCTGCGGAGCCACCCCAGAGCTCGGGCAGTGCGGAGGCTCAGCCATAGGCACGCTGCTGCGAACTTGCCACAGAAGCCATGCCAGTGCTCTTGCAGCAGGCACACTCCTGCCACCCGTTCTTGCTCTGTCCCACCAGCTCCCCTGCTGGCACACCCTTCGGCACTCCGCTGGTGACAGTCTGCGGTAGCATAAGGCACAGCTGGGTCCGTCCTGCTGTGCAGCAGCAGCAGAGCCGGACTGCTGGCTGAAAGGTCCAAGGCTGGGCTGCTGCAGGAGCTCACACTCATGCTCGCGGGGGTTTAGTGCACACAGGTGTAGGGGGATGCTTACACCTTGCCACCTCCTCTCTTCATCTGCTTTTTACAGCTGCTCCCAAGACAACACTCCTGTATCCAAAAGTGCCTTCAAGAAATCAAGAATGGAAAGCAAAGCAAGGAATCCTTTCTATTGTTTGAATTAACACCTACCTTCTACAGATCTGCTACATTATTCGTATTTTACTGTGGAGAGTGAGCTCTTTTCCCCTTATATGGGGAAGGAACCATACGTAGTTCTACTGGAAAGGTGAAGGGAAGTTTACCTATTTTTCTGCAATAGTACAGTGATCATTCATAGTAAAAGCCCATAACAGGTTATAGCTTACCAATGGCTTACCATCATTTCATCAGATGTAGGAAATGAATATGATACATCGCAAAACATTCCCTATAAATACTCCCCTTGTAAGCACTTCAACACCAAAAAGCAGGAAAAAACTACATTATCATCCGGAAGACATGCCTAAAGGCAGGAAGGAAGAGTGGGAGCTAGAGCTGCATGCAAACCTGCTGATTCACACAGCTGTTCTTTTTGTGACATCTCAGATGCAAAGGTGGAAGGCACAGAGCAAAAATATTGGCCTGTGTTTTGCTGTGCTTTGATCAATTAGTGCAGCTGTCCTGGGCCTGAAGGAAAAGTTCAGAAACCTTTGTGCCTCTGAAATAAAAGAGCTGTGAAGAGGCTGCCACAGCACTCCCTCTGCTCATGACATTAATGCACAGAGGAAGGTGCAATTCCTGGCAAATTCTCACTAAAACGACCTCTCACTAGGGGCTGATTCATCACATTTTTGGCTTCAACCAGTTCAACTTTTTTTTTAACATTTAGACATCCTTTTATTTCTATGCATTACTTTGTTTCCATAATTTTCATCCATACATATATCTCTTTATAACTGTATCAAGCCATAATAAAAACCACAATATTCTTCCTTTGAGGCCTCAGATACACTAATTTGGCTGTGCTTATTTTTTTGTTTATCATAGAATCACAGAAATCAGCATTCACAGACCATCTTAAATGTCCAAAGTATCACACAGACATTAACTAATGCCTTTTACATTGGATTTGCCACACTGCATCAGACCACCAGCCAGTCTAATCCAACATCCTGTTACCAGCAATAGCCAACTGCCAATGCTCCAGAGGAAGTAAATGCCACCAACTGCCCCCAGAACAGTTACAGCCTCCTTCCAGGCAAATGCCTGTGACCAACTGGTTCCAGTCTTTTCAGGCTCCAGGTTCTGAAGAAGGAGGTGAAACATTTCTCATTATTACATGTGTCAACAAAGGAAGGTTGGGAGCTGCTACTATCAGAGCACCTCTCCCCAAGGCACAAAGCTTATGGTCTCAACCCAGGTTTGGCACAATTTTCCTAATGTTCATTTTCTGGTTGCTTGAACGGAGATGCAAATAAATAATTCATTGAAACATTTCATTTTCAGTAATAGAAATTTTAAAGCATAAAAGCTGCCAAACTCCACCAGAAGGTCAAAGCATGCTTATTTTGTGTGGCCCCACCTGATTAAATAATTAATTTCTTATCCAGTGGTTATGGATGTTGCTTTTACTCCACAGAAGAGTTTTACTGTCACATAAGTCTTAGTCCATCAATACACTCCTTTCTGGCAGAGACGTGGATGGGATTTGGTCAGACTCACTAGCACAGGGCTGGGGAAAAGGGCAGCCCATACATGGGGGCAGTGAGACAGCCCACACCACATTTTGCCCTGGTTCTTTTGGCAAACCTGCAGCAGTGGGATGGCAGTAGAAGCTGGGCTAGAGAGGACATGTTTTACAAGAATATAAAACATCTCATAGTGATGAAATGCATACTGTTCTGCACGCCTTGATAGACCCCACAGGGACAGTGGCTGCCCTCCAGATCCAGATCTGCCACTGGATTAATCAGATAAAACAAACATATTTTTAATCCCAGACTTGAAATTTGTATCCTGCCATTCAAGCTGCCAAAAGCCTTTCACAACCTTGTGAAAACAAATGGTACTTCTTACCCTCCTGCACACATCTGCCCATTCCTTCCCTCCCATGGTGGACTTCTGTAGTAGGTTGACTCTGGTTGGATTCCAGGCACCCACCAAAGCCCCTCTGTCACTCCCCTCTGCAGCTGCACAGGAGAGAGAAAATATAACAAAGGGTTCATGAGTTGCAATAAGGACCAGGAGAGATTGCTTATCAAATACTAGCACAGACAAAACCAGGACAGAATTAGAGATATTAATTTAATTTCTTAGTAAAAAAAATTAGAGCAGGATAACAAGAAGTAAAATAAAACCTTTGAAACACCTTCCCTCTACCCCTTCCTTCTTCCTGAGCTCTGCTTCCTCCCCCAGCAGCACAGGAAGACAGAGAATGAGGGCTGTGGTCAGTTCATCAGCCATGGCTTCTCACGCTGCACAGGGAGAGGAACGCTTCTCCCGTTCCACTGCGGGTCCCTCCCACAGGAGACAGTTCTCCATTAACTTCTCCAACCTGAGTCCATCTCACAAGCAACAGCTCTCTGTGAACTGCCACAACCTGAGTCCATCCCACAGACAAGAGTCCTGCTCAAACTGCTGCAGTGTGGGTCACTCTTCCACGGGGTGCAGGCCTTCAAGGGCAGGCATTACCACCATTTCTAACTGGTGTTTAGCCTTGATCAAAGGCACATCCAACTGTGGAGCCACCAGGGATTGGCTCTGCTGAACATGAAGGAAGCTTCTAGCAGCTTCTCACAGCAGCCACCCCTGTACTCCTCCCCACTGCTACCAAAGCTTGGCCATGGAAATCCAATACAACTTGAAAAATTATCAAACTCTGTTAAGGTGCACATATCTAACATGACTCCAGTTTCAAGGTAAATTCACTTCTGAGAGAAGCCACTGATAAAATATGATTTCTGATGGTAGTGCTCAGCTAGAAAAGGTCTCATGACAGTCTAAGCACTATCAGAGGAGAAAAAACATAATCTAAGAGATAATGTTACTTCAGGCTGTCACACAATCTATCCTTGGCCATGAGCCTTGGTAATGTTACCATCCTATGTGACCTCCTTCTCCCCTGCAGACAAAGAGGAGTGCTGTACCTGCTCCATGCCACTTGTTCTGTCCTCCACGTTGCTGCCCAGCCAGAAAACCAAAAGACTGAGACAGCTTCACCCTAAGGATAGGCTGCCACAGACACCCTGAGCTCCCAGCTCAGTCATCAAAGACTTTTTTGTTTCAGATTACTCTCTCACAAACCCTTTTTTCTCAGAGAGAGCTCTTACTGCTAAGATGCAGGAAAGCTACTCACATTTTTCTGTTTCCATCAACCCTCCACATCCAGATTCCAGAGGGAAAGCAGGTAGCTGGCATCACACCGGAGATGCCTTTTGTTTCTTGGAGCTGCCAGCATGCCAGGCCTCATTCTAGCAAACAGCATCTCCTGCTTGGGCATACATGACAGCCACACACACTCTTGTTCCTCCTTTGCCTTCTTGCTGCTAACACCTATGTGACCTATTCATTGGCAACTTGTTTGAAATGGGATTTGTGCAGGAGTAAATCAGTTTTTAAGTGCTTTTGAAATCCTCACAGCCCATTACCCTCCTGTAGATGATACCTCTCCTGTTTTGCTTTCATTTTTTCTGCACACATCATCTCCTGGCCTGCTAGCCCTCAGTTACACTTCCAGCATCACACATTGGAACCCATGCACATTTTTTGTGTTTAGCAGGGCATTATTCATTATTAATACTCAGAGCAGATGTAAATAGAGCAGCTCATCTCCAAAAGACTATTAAAGCAACATGGGAAAAACAAGAATAAAAGAGTAATCTTGGCACACCATCCACCCTTTTGCCTTGTTAGGGCACTTGAGTTCACAGTCTGCTGATGAAGAACAGGTAAGGCTAAACCTGGCTATGAGCATCATCCTTGCCATGACAATTCCTTTCTCGGAGTACCACAAACATGCACTGCATTTATTTATTAAAAGAGATTTTTTTTATTTCTGTGACTTGAAATGCAGCATATAGTTGTGAAGCAGTTACCAGGGCTGTCATGCTGTCATGGGAGCAAGAAGACTCAGCTCACAACCTGGAGGGTGGGTCTTGAAGCTGCACTACATTTGTTCTGTACATATAGGCCTGTACCAGAGAAGCCCAGGAAAAAAAAAAATCATCTCCTGGAAACTACCCAGTACTTTTCTCTCTGAGGGAAACAAATGAGGCCTTAATTAATTTTCTTTCAAATACAGCAAATTGACTTCTGCTCCAGTTGTGCTAGTTTCAAGCCACACAGCACAATGGTATTAATTCCACTTCACTTAAGGGCTAAATGTTCAGAGCAAGGAAAAGGGAGTTTCCTGTAGGTCTTGCTACAGTTGAAGTCAACAACCAAACCACCCTGGTTTTCACAGGAGCAGTTTCTTCATAGTCTGCATTTCTGAGGGTGACTGTGACATGTCCCTGTAGCAGAGCAAAATGCAGGATACATGAAAGGCACTGGCTGAGTAAATTGCCTGGTCCTTTGCATATATTTAAAGGTCTGCCACATCCTGCCTCAAATTTCATTTTACAGGCTCAAAGACAGAAGCACTTTTAGTGCCCTGTCCTAAGGCTAGCTCACTGGTTCACTGATCATCCTAACTAGCCCTGCTGTCTCAAACTTAATTTAATCTTTTTTAACACCAAAGTCTTGCCTGCAGGATTTCCCAACACTGGAATAATACACAGTGTTCTGCACAGGATCTCCTCAGTATCTTGCAAACCAGTGGTGTATTCCTTTGCTATCAGAGACACTTTGCCCAATAAATCAGAAGATCACATTTGCCTTCTTAGCATTTGCTTGCTTTGGGTACAATCAGCACCCACCCCATGTCCCAGAGAATGACACTCAAAACCCAGCAGAACAATTTGCCTGAACACAGTGCCACTGTACAGCAGCCATCCTGCACAGGTATCTCACTGTGGTGTTCTTCAGTGCCATGGACCTGTACTAGCACCACCTCATGAATCTCATCCCTACACTGTGCTAAAAAGCATGGAAGTTGGAAGAAAAAAATTGTACAACAAAACCCAAATCGCTGCGTACAGTGAGCCTGTTAGTTCAAGGAGAGAAAGTGCAGGATGTGACCTATATACACAGGTATAGGAAGCACCAATTCTACAAAACTGCTATGGTAAACTATCCATCATCCCACTCCCTTTAGAATGTTCAATGGTGCAGTAGCTGCATCACTGCTTATGTGTTACAGTAAAGAGGTAAAGGGGATCAAAGATGCTGAAGGACAAAACCTCCTTCACCATAAAATCCTGTAAGCAATTTAAGTTGCCTTCCAACCATCTTAAAATCCTCCCACTGCCAAGTTTATCTAATGTACTTATTATTCGGTTTCATTATCACATTGACTATGCACTGCTTAGGGAAGGTGCTATTATTCCTCTTCACAGATGGAAGAGGGTGGTACAGATCCCACAGATACCAACTCATACCATTTGCTTAGTAAAAAAGTGACAAGCAAAGAACTGAACCTGTTCCTGTCTAACATCCATTGTTCTCAACCCTTCCTTCTTTCCAACAACTTCATGTTCCACAATTTCCCAAAAAGCAACCCAATTTATCCTCAGCTTCTCCTCTGTCAACTCTGAAAATTAAATTAAGAAAGTCAGGCATCTCTTGACTAATTCTTCAAAATTAAGGGTAGCTGTAGAAGTCTTTCTGTTACACAGTAGGTTTTTGTTACAGGACATTTGTTAACTTCTTGGATTCCCACCTGTTCTTTCCACATGATTTTGCATTGTTTGGCTACATACAGACTCTGTACACCTCAAGAAAGCAGAAAATCTTAATTTTCTTTTCTTTATATAAAAATCAGCCCTTTTCAAGCTGCATACTAGAACTACTGTCTGCTGACTTTAATATTTTTCTGAGGCAACATCTGGCATAAAAAATTGATTGCAAATATGATCAGTTAGGAAGATTTTCTTCTAGCAATCTTCTAGTTGGCTTTATTCCCAGAAATCAGCCCAATGGAAAAGAAAAATCTATTTGGCACTGTCTCCAGTTGCAATTACTCATTCTTCAGGTAGAACAGTTTCCCCCTTGGGGAGGTTTTGCTGACATGCGATTCACATGATGGGTTTTGAACTGCCCTGGAACTGGTATGGCCTCTGGGGTTCTGGACAGATGCTCTCTGATGCCTAAGGAATTCAGAATCCCTGCTCATGCTGTAAAAGAATAATAGAGGTTATACCCTCCAAAATCTAAGTATATAACTACAGGTATAACTTGAGGAATTTAAATGTAATCCTATCATTATGGGGAGTAGGTTTCAGCTGCAGACATTCACCCATAATTAAGCAGAATTATTCATAAGGGGCTTTGGCCAAAGTCATGGCAGTATTGGTAGCTCAGGTCATTGTTAAACAGTGTTAAAACAGCAGGAGCAGCTCAGGCCTGGGCTACCTCCTGTGGACCAAATGTGGGAGAGTGATGCAATCCTGCCCATGTGTGTCCACTTTGCCTTCATGAGCAGGATATTTGTCTTCCAGTTCTCCTGAATTCAAGAGCAGGCATCATGGGTTTAACACCTCTCTGCCTTTCTCCTCAGGCCATAATAGACACCAATGCAGGCTGAGTGCATTGGCCCCATATACATCCTTTACACTCCGTAAGCATGGGTGTACGGATAACAAAACAAGGAAAGGTCCGGCTTCCAACTCCTGACCCCCCTCATGCTCCCTGCTGTGCATCACTCCCACGTGAGAGAAGAAGGAAACAGCAAATCTCTTCCTGCTGGCTGCCAGCTCCTTGGCACAGCACCATCAGGCAAGACCAAGTACAATCTAGGAATGGAAAAGCAGCTCATATTTAAATTGGAACATTAAATACTAGATCCTAGAATACTATGTTCTGATGTGGCTTCTGATAGGCAAAGGAGGAGTGATGTGAGATTTCTGCAGTTCTAAAAATACCTAACTGATAAAATCCAAGCAGTGGTGAAGGTAAAAATCATACCAAAAGAGAAATAATCTTACTATTCAGCTAATAAACACCTCAGATTAGTTTAAACAAAAATAATTTTAAATCTCCAGTCTTAATCTGTCAGTTTGTTCTGTTTGATTACACTTGGCATTTTACTTCCCTGGAAGAGCATCACCAGCAATGTCGCATTTCCTACTGTTCTTCAACAGCTTCATGTTGTGATTTCCAGGCTGTGCTAGAATAAATAGCACAGCTTGGAAACTGAAGCAGCATGCAAGACTGATCATTTGCTCAAAACCAACAGTTTTCAAGTAAATGAATGGGATGTAATTGCATTTCAGCTTCAGCTTGAAAATGGAACCATGTAGCATTAGGATGTAGTGTAAACTCCTGTTGAGTTTACACTCAATGGCACTTGCTTATTAGAGATTATTCTGGGTCACTGCACTGTTTGTATATGGAAAGTAGCTCATGCACATATAGGTTGTAGTTCTCCATGGATCACTCCAGTGCTGTATTCTGACCTCTCATAACAAAGACATCCTCATACTCATTTCAGGTATTTGTTTACCTCATCTGAATTTTGCTCTATGACCTTGGGGCCAAATCCTCCATGATTCACTGTGTGCAAGGGCTCCATAACTCCCTCATGACCCATGAGTTCTCTAAAGAAGCCAAGCCTGACCAGAAGAACTGCATGCACTAGGTTCAACAAACACATCTGAGGTTTGGCTTCTGCCAATATATGCCAACATTCTAATTGCTCCAGAAATAACCACTGACAACACAGTATCTCAAAAACCAAATAAAATCTACCCTAATATCTATACTTGTTTCCATGGAAATATGCAGTGACAGGGTTTTTTCCCCTCATTTTCTCTGCCAGCCTACCATAGTTTTGTTCAAACAGCCCTGGTAACTGACTAGGTTTACCCAAATACAAAACTACTGCAGATGTGCCAAACTTGCACAAAGCCAAATAGAGAGCTGTTCAGCACGACCCCAAGAAAGCATCCATGCAGCAAGACTGCTGCCAGTCCTCAACACAGAGGCAGACAACTCTGCAGATCCCTTCAGCCAGGGACCAACAAAATCTTTTCATTACTGAGGACTGACTGGTTTCAGTGAGACAGCAAACAGCACACACAATGGTGTTTCCCAGCAAGATGAACACAAATAACAGCTCACCATCAGCACACTGGCCTTAGACTCCATCTTTATATTAGAGTGAAAGATATAGTATTTGCAATGCAAGTCTGTCCCCAGCAGCTGCCAAACATTTTGCTTCTGGCAGTTGCCCTCTGCATCGCCCCTCACCATATGTCACCATTCCCAGCTACCTCCTCATGTCCCATCTCCTCTCTGCTTCCCTGCTCTGGGCATCTGCCCCAGCCAGAAGCTCCATTTCCCTAGAGACACCGATGAGGGTCAGCCACAGATGACAACATTAGGCAAAGCCTCTGGGCTGTGAGCCGTAGGGACGGTGCCTCAGCTTTGGGCAGTTACTTTGAAGTCTCTCAGGATGCTGTGCACTCACCACACCACAACAGCCTGGCAGGGGGCAACAGAGAAGGGATGCCTTGCCATGTCTCTCAGCAGGCAGTCTGTGGTGGCAGGAGGAAAGTAAATGCCCATCCTGCCATCCATGGAGGAAGGGAAAGGCAAGCTGTGCCAGGACTGCAGGCAGAGCAGAAACACAGAGTGACAAAAACCAAAGGCAAAGCATGGGAAATGTAAAAAAGGAACCAACAGTGAAATCTCACACAGGACTTTGGCTTTTGTCAGGTTGTTACACTGACATTGTGGCATGCTGGGCTTTGGACCTTGGCTATCAGGCAAGCCCAGTGTATAAAGTCAAATGGGACTTTATGTTCAGCATTATCACAGAGCAGACTGTAAAATCACTCAGGTGGATGGGGTGCAGGACTGTAAACAAAGGATTATGGCATGTGACAAGTGGCTGTTCAGAGGGAAGGAACCAGGGATACCATGGTGCTGGGGATCAGTGAAACATTAGAGTGAGTGCCTCATTAAAGTTTTAAATTAGTGCTTAAACCATCCAGCTGACAAAAGAAGGTTGGGCTGGAGAGGCTCTGGTGTGTCCTGGGAGAGGGGCAGGAGCTGCATCTGGACAGGGAAGGGACATATTTGGGCAGGTGCTTGGTGCCTGTGTCCCAGCAACAGCTAGGAAGAGAAGGGCAATATGCCTGGGAGATACCAGCAAGAATTGTGTCAGAGGCCTCCTTAATCTCCTCTCCCCAGGGCTGTCACTTTCCCCTTATCCACAGGGCTCAGGAAGGTGCAGGAATATTCTGGTGCAAAACCAGGAAGAATCTAAGGAAGAGGGAATAGGCTGAGAGTTGAGGTAGCTACACAATATGTCAGGGTCATCCCAACAACAGTATAAAAAGCCTGAGACAGAGAAGAAATTGCAAACTAGATTAAGATAGGATTCAACCTGGAAAACAAAGGCTATTTAGCAAGGAGGAAATAATTCACCAACTAACGTTCCTCTTGGCAGAGGAGGGAAGAGTTCTGGAAAGTCAAACTATATTGATCTAGCCTTAGGAGAGCTAGAAAATTAGAGAAGGGGGCACAAATAAATTAGCTAGAGAGGAGGAAGGCAATGCACCAGCACCAGGAATGTGCACACAGCTACCCTGCCAGGCAACACAGATCTGAGTGCTGGGCAGGAACCCACTGCTCCGTTCAGGGCTGTGGCTACCATGAGAGTCTGACACACTGGGAGGAGACAGAAGGTGATAGCTCCCCGTCCAGCTGTGGGGGATTGATTTGTGATGACGCTATGTGTTCCTTGTCTCTGAGGGGACATAGAAACTGTTTACAAACATTTGTAAGGCATAGACCCAAGCAGGAGGGAGTGCAAATTACTTAGAGAAGACAAAACAAAGAGAGGGAAAACCAAAGCTGAAAGTAACTCAAAAGCTTTTACCAACGAGCTGTAGTAGGTTGTGAAATAGCTCTCATGAAGAGAGCAGAGAAGAACCCAGGTATGGGCAGTTTTAAAGTTAGATGGGAAGAAAGTAAATAATACATGAGCAATGGAAGGCATACAGAAGAATTTGTTGAAGTGATACAAAAATTTCCAACCAATCAATCTGTAGTTCCAGTTTTCCACTGCCCTGCATCTCTTGCTATCATTAGCAGCGATGCAAAACTGGAAATGTTTATTAAAGAATAATGTTATAGTACTGCTCCACCTGAGCACACAGATTTCTAGACATATCTAGCCAACAGAGAATTAGGCTTTATAATTGTGTCTGGGAAAATTACTCACTAGCAGTGATCCATTTAAACTCCTCCAATGATCTCCTCCTTCCCCACCCCAAAACTCCTTTAGTTTTGATGAGGTAGGGATATGACTCCGTGTTTGAATAGTGTGTGTTAATGTCTCCTAAAGTCATATCCAGCTGCTTCTAAAAATCTTCCAATAAATCTCTTTTTAATTGCATCTGGGAGACCACTTACAGGGCTCCCAAAGATCCACATGGAAACCTGAAAAGATCAAGGCCCAAATACAGTCCTGATGAAGGCTGAAATAGCAACATGCCAAAAGCTTGCAGGAGCCTACACCTTACCTGGCATATGCACTTACCAGCTCAATACTTCCCATGAGGAGGGAACACAGCTATAGCTCCACAGCTGTGGTGCTACAGCAAGTATTAAAGGTTAGCCCCATCAGCCAGAAGGCTGGGCTCTTCATATGGCAGAGCTGTTCCCTGGCCTGAGGATTTTTCACATGACTAATAACCAAGCTTTATAACTGTCCCCTGCAGACTATCATGATGATGAATGAATGAGATCAGATTAGTCAATATGGCTTATTGGTAGAGTTTGCTCACTTGCTGTGGATGCATCATTACCCTGTGCATTCACCAGCACAGTCTTTGCCTGTACAATATGAAATGACAACCAACCTTCAGCTCATCAGCTTTCTGCTAAAAAACCCAAGCCTTTTTGGGTCCTTCTTTTGCTCTGTTATCTTGTCCTGGGCCATCCTGGGAAGTCGTTTGGTGAGCTCCTTATTAAAGCAAAGCATGTTAAGACATACCTGTAAGAAGTTAAATGAGAAATTGCTGAAAAACATTGACTTCATTACACAGTGACTAATGGTGCATTTACTACTCCTGTCCTCTGCCTGAAAGAATCAGAGTTGCTCCACTAAGTGGCACAGATGCTCTGCAGCTCCACAAGCAGCAGTGATCCTCTTTTGGCTGAATGGTATTTCCAGAGCAAAGCATTTCTCAACTCTACTGAGGCTGTTGAGCCCAGGATTCCTGTAGAAACCAGGGATATTTCAAAGTAACGGCAAGCACCACATTCAAAGTGGGTACTCAAAAAGGTGTACTGTATTGCCTGACACATCTTTCCATCAAGCAATAGCTTACACTAGCACAAAAGGGAATAGGTTTCGTGGTTGGAAACTGCTTTGAACTGAAATCTGAGAGCTTTGCCATTCCTTTCCAGCTCTGGCATGAATTCCCTAGGCAGCCCAAGGCAGGCATCTTCATTTCCTTGGGGCTCAGTTTGCCATCTGTAAAACTGGGTTAGCATCTCCTGTTCCTTTTTACACCCTTTTTATCCTTGTCTATATTAACGGTAAATACAGATGGGCTGGTTTGTGTGCAGGTATAGTGCAAAACAGGGAGCACGACCGCTCATTTAGGGATGGTCTGCAGGGAAAGACGCGAGCTCGGACGGGCAGGTGCAGGGCAGGACGTACGGATTGAGGGATGCACACACAAGGAGCGGGGATGCCTGCAGGGAAGGACACTCTCCTGGCGGGCCGGGCGCTTACCGCCACCCGAGCCAGCCCCGCGCCGCGCTCGCCGCAGCAGCGCCGGGCCCGGCCCCTCGCGGCGGGGAGGCGGGGGCGGGTCCC
>VYZP01013925.1:71438-82581 GCA_013400635.1 Hypocryptadius cinnamomeus
GCCCCCCCACCCGGGCCCCCCCGCCCCCGGACCCCCCCGCCCCTGGACACTGCCCCTCCGCGCCCAACACCTCCAGCAACCTGCCCCCTTCCTGCACAAACACAGCCCAGCCCAGGCACCGCCGGTGCACATCTCGCCGCCCCCTTCCAGCCGCTCCTCGCCCCTGCCCCGGGGACACAAAGGGGTCTGTGCGGCCGCTGCCCGCCCGCTCACCCGCCGCCGCTCTCTGCCCCGCAGGCCGAGCCATGGTGGAGCCGCCGGCCGAGCCTCCCCCGCAGCCCTGCCCGGCGCCCGGGGGGGCAGCGGGGGGAGAGCCGGCCCGTCCTGGAGAGCAGTCGCCGCTGCTGCACCTGGACCTGTACAACTTCGACTGCGCGGCGGCGGAGGGCAGCCGGTACGTGCTGACCAGCCCGCGGTCGCTGGAGGCCTGCGCCCGCTGCGCCGTGCGGCCCGTGGAGCTGCTGCCGCGGGCGCTGGGGGACCTGCTGAGAGAGGCGCCCGGGCGCTCCATGCGGGTGGCCGCCGGCCTCTACGAGGCCTACGAGCGGGAGCGCCGCCGCAAGCTGCAGCAGTGCCGGGAGGAGCGGGAGAGGATTATCCGGGAGGAGAAGAGGCGGATCCTCGCGCCCCTCGGCAGCCTGCCGCCTTCGCCCGCCGCCCGCGTCTCCTCCCGGGCTGCGGCCGCAGCTGCCGGCGGGCCCCGGACCCATGGCGGGGGGAAGGCCAGGGCATCGAGGGGTGCAAAGGGCAAGAGCCACTCCCTGGACTCGCTGCAGAAGCGCCGCGAGGGTAGCTGGGGCAAGACCTCCTCTGAGTCGGGCGCTTCGTCGTCCTACAGCGGGGAGAGCCTGCGGGAGCGCGGGGGCAAGGTGTGCGGCCGGGGTCGGGGGGTAGCCGCCGCCAATGGAACTCTGCTGGGGCGCAGCTTCAGCCTGGGCGACCTCAGCCACTCGCCACAGACTGCCCAGAGAGTCGAGAGGATCGTCAGGGAGGTGAAGAGGAAGAAGGGTCTCTCAGAGGTGCCAGAGAGAGACAAGAAGATCGCGGCACTGATGATCGCCAAGCACCAGGAGGCCAACCTCCTGCGGGAGCAGCGGCAGGCAGCTCACCTGCAGTGGGACAGCCAGCGGCGCCTGGCTGAGCAGCGGAAAGAGCAGGAGGAGAAGGAGAAGCAAAGGGCCCTCCTGCAGGGTCAGCGGATGTGGGAGAGCCAGGTGGAGAAGCGGCGAGGGAGACTGAACCAGGAGCAGGAGGAAGCTGCCCTGATGAAGCAGAAGCAGCTCCTGGTGTGTGAGGAGAGGTGGCGGGAGCAAGCGGAGAAGCAGGAGCGACTGCGGAGGGAGAGGTTGGAGAGGGCCATCAAGGAGGACAAGCAGAAAAAGCTCCATCAAGAGCTCAACCTGAAGGCAAAGGAGGAGGTCAAGAAGGAGCACCAGGAGCGAGAGGAGCAGCTCCTGCAAGAGAAGCTGTCCACAGCTGCACAGAAGAGGCTGAAAAAGGAGGTGCAACTGCAGAAGGAAAAGAGACTGTTCAACCAAGCAGAGAAGCTGAAGCATGAGGCCTTGCTCAAGGAACTGGCCAAGCAGGAGGCAGAAGAGAAGGAAATGCTGAAGGCATCCCTGAAGATGAGTTTGACAAAGGCTCAGGAGAACTATGAACAACTTGTGGAGAAGAGGAACCAGGAGCTGAGGGAGAAGGCCAGGCGTGAGGACATGCAGATCCAGAGAGCTAAACTGGCAGCAGAGAAGAAGGAAAGAGAGCAGAAGGAGCACTTGGAAGCACTGGCTAGAGAGACAGAGAGAAAGCTCCAGCATGCTGCCCAGGTGGCTGAAGAGGCTGTCCAAGAAAAAGCCCGCAAAGTGGTCTTGAGCCGTCTGGAAAAGGAAAAGGTGCAGAAAATGAACAAGCAAAAGGTGGAACAGTATGAGGACTTACGGCGCAGGGAAATTCTCCTCTCTATAGAGAGGAAGCTGGAGAGAAGTGAGCAGATCTTCAAGGAGAAGAAGACTGTCTTAGAAAATGCCAGGTCTGTTGCTCGAGCATCCTTCCATGTCCGGGAAAAGGTGCGGGAGGAGACGAACATGCGCACTTTTGACAAGATGGCCTTCGAAGCAGAACTGCATGCTCAGCTTAGTAAGAAATGAAAGATCTTGTCATGGGTGAGTGAGGATGCACCACTGGTTGTCCATCATAATGTGACAGAAAGCTCCTCGGCATGCGCATTTAAAAAAAAACAAAAACCGACATCCACCCTAATTTCGTATTTTGGGGGAGCAGGGTACCGCACAAAAATGTGGCAGCTATTTCACGTACTGTTTTAAATACATCTTTTGTTCTGGGTGTGTTTTCAAAACTGACCTCAGTCATCTTTACAGAGAGGAAGCAAGTTTTTCTGTCCTCCACCCCACAAGCACATGCATTTTTCAGAGAGGGCTGCAAAATCTGCTTGAAGCCTCTAAGTTACTGATTGATTGTTTATACCAGAGATGACGACAGCTGCACTCTCCAGCTGGAAATGCAAACAGAGGTTGCTGACTGCTGGAGCCTGCTGAATAAGAACCAAAACCACCCTAGCTGATTCTGCCTGGAGTGATGGGCAGTTTGGTTTAAGTTATGGGACTGCATTTTCCAAGCTGCTACAATCCCATGCTGAAGGTGAGGAAGGCTGGAGTACAGAAAGCCATATACCCTGGGTGCCCCTTGGCTGCTGCTAGTACCAAGCTAGGGAAAGCACAGATCAAGGCCATGTGAGTAACATCATGATCTGAGCTGGGCAGAAGCTGTCTGAAAGTGCTCGCAAACACAATTTCTTTTTTGCTGTTACCTCTCCCAAGGTATCCTCACCTCTCCTTCTCCTTTCCAAGTTTCTCTTACAAACATCTGTAGAATTCCTTCTTTTCTTTTGGAGGAGGGAGAAAAGGAGAGGAATTTGTGGACAGTCCACAAACCGACGAGCACCCACACAAGCCACTTGTTCCTTAAGATATAAAAATGAATGAACCTGTGGAATCTGGACTTTGGGGGAAACACAGAGGTCACTTGTAAATGGAAATCACTACTCTCAGCAATTCTCAAAACTTGAGAAGACCCTCAGCCACCTTATCCAATTTGCCCTATCTTGAGCGGGAGGTAGGACCAGATGTTCTCCAGCGTTCCAACCTTATAGTTCTCATGAGCTGCATACAATGACACGTTTGCCCAGCTCTTATCAGTGTCTACTGAGCAGGGCAGCATTTCTCTGCCACTGGTGCTAAGAGTTGTATTCTTACATAGAGCACAAGAAAGAGTAGATGCACAAAATAAGGTACATTACAAATTCTCTTAGATGAGGATCATGTCTTTTTTATAAGAGCTAACTCAATTATTATTTAGGAGGAACTGAGTCCTTCTGCAATTAAATACAATTAAATAGAAATGTGAAAAGCTTACCTGAGCCCTGTGCACAGCATTCAAGTACAACAGCATTCTGCTCCAGGTTTCCACATTTACTCTTTGTTGAGTTGGAGTTGCAAGCACACATCCAAAGCAGGCACTTTGGTCTGGTTTTTTTCTGGCTCCAGGCAGCATCATCTCTCTTTTCCACCATCCGTGACGCCGTGTTGGGTTGCTCTGGTGATAGCAGTCAGACCTGGAGCATGGAGGAGAAGCAGCAAGAAAAGACAGGATCTCGTTTCTTTGCAGATATCTCTGATGTACAACATAGTAGAAGAGACAACCAGGAGAGGGTTGACATATGGCACAGACATGCAGCCTAGCATGCATAGATTGCTTACCAGAATTTCCCAGGAGGTAACAGCAGGTCAGAGCCCTCCTAGAAGGCTTTAAAAAAGTTATTAAATGAACACTAACAATAGACCAAATACACTTTGGTGCCCTGCAAGGCTAGAGACATTACACAGTGTTGAAAATTAAGACATAGGTATTTTTTTTTTATTTTTATAGGACTTGATCTTTGAATCAAAGTATGATTGATGGTATTAAGGGCAGGCAGCGTGAAAGTAGGAATTAGGGCACCTGAGCAATGTTTGCTCTGTCAGTCATTGGCTCACTGTGTAATGCCAGGCAAGTCCTCAGAGGCTGAACCTGCTCCTGTTGATGTAAACGGAAGCGGAGTTGGGCTCTTGGTACTCACAGGAAATAGTAAGACTCTGATTGGCAAAGCACGTCAAAGACTTTGGACAAATGTTGCTTATAAAGTACAAAGTAATATTTATTTATGTATTTATGTATTTATTTATTTATTTATTTGAGTGGTTATTAAAGTAAAACATCCCTTGGTGAAAAGCATTAACACCCAAATCTGGTAACTGTGGGAAGGACAGTTGCATTAGTGTTTCCAGCAGGGAGGCTGTCCCTCATCCTCAAAGCAGGAATTAGAACAGTGAAACGAATCCTGTTCTAACACTGGACAAGGTCCTTGAGAAAACACAGACTTCTCCACGTGTTGTCCATGCCTCAGTGATTTACGTGTGCCCTCGTAGCTGCAAAGACCTACGAAAGAGATGGCCAGTGGCCCAAATCCACCCACTGCAAAACTGCCCTTGCTCCCTGACAGCACTAGAGTTGGGATGAAACCTGCAGGGACTCCAGCATAGCCAGTGTTTCATCTAGTTTGTAGCCTTTGGGGCTGCAGAGCATGCCTGCCAGCTTGTATATGAGGGGTTTTGCTTCCTGTGTCGTTGCACTGGGGTTGAAATTCACTGCTTGGTTCATTTAACAGAGGGAAAAGGGGGAAAGCTGGGAAACAGTGGAAAGAAGGCAAATGGTGATGGGTGAATGGGCAGGCAGCCTCTAACTGGAGGAGCATGTTTTCCCTAAAGCTCTACTGCAATCTACCTGAAGACTGTCCAAACCTCCCTCTGACAAGGGCATTTCCAGATGGAGAACATTCTGCAGCCCAGGAGACATGTCTTAGCCACTGACTGTAATTACACCTGGGGTCCATCTCTTGCTGCTGACTGAGTTTGACACCTTGGGGCTACAGCTGAACTAATCAACACAAACCTACATGAAGGTAATTGGATTGGCAAACTAGTGTTTCTCTACTGTGCAGTGTACAGCTCAAGTTTTGAATGTGCAATCTGAGAAAAAATATTTTTTTTCAAAAGACACTGGTCTGTGTATGGATATTTTTTATTTGTGTAGTGGTTTAAGTCCAAAGTCTGTGAATTTTATGAGTTTAAAACTGCAGCATGGAAAATTTAAGTCAGCAGTTTGGATGGAGGCATGAGAGGTATTTCTTGGGTCTGCTTATGCTTCTGTTTATTTGAGAAGGAATTCTGCTGCTGGATTTCTGTAGGAACAGAAATTAAACACTGGGTCACATGTAAAAGGTATGGCCCTTTTAGATGGGGCTTATTTGGTGTTTTTGCAATTGAGCTGCACATTAGGGAGAACTAAAAAAGCAATCAACATGGAGGAGAAGCACTGAATAAGGAGCAGTTTCCTTTGGCTGAGCTCTGGAGGAATTTTGGAACACAATTGAACACATTTTGTATGTTCAGAAACTCTTGTTTATGTGGATTGTCTAGTCTTTAATGGCATCTGGGCTGAAACTGGAGCCCTTCACTGCCAGAGAGAGTACCAACAATCCTATCTGTGTGCTTCCTCTTCACGCAAAATTCATCACTAAAACTCATTCTCTCTGTCAAGGTTGAATTTGGCAGATATGTCTAAAAACTATTAGGAGGAGCAGCTGCACCACCATTGGTTAATATTTTACAAGGTAAATTTTAAGCCAGTTTATACTAAGTTCTTTCTGCACATGAATAAGAGGGATGTGAGGATTACATTTCTCACCTTGGTTATCTGTTTTCCTCTTAGGATGCTTATGGAGCTCCAGACTCACTCTGTGCTAAAATTTCTCCTGATGCCAGGGGAATTCTGTTTGCTAAGCAAATGCTGAATATGCAGTGCTCACAGGTTTGAGAGGGGACTTAGTTAAAGACATCTACATATCTTTATTAAGCCAAGGCTGGAAAGGGAGGTGTGGGAAACAGAATTTGCAATACATAGCCCGGCTTACCATATCCTACCCGAGGATGGCTTCTCATTGCCGCAGTTGTTGCATCAAAGAAAGACTTGCTTTCAGCTGTGGGCGTTCTTCTGCAGGTAAAGACAAAAATGTAGTAGTTGAAATGCCATTTCGAACATGGGGTTTTTTTGTTTGGTCTTTTTTTGGTGTTGTTGGGGTTTTGTTTTAAAGAAGATGCAGGGAGATGTAAGGATGAGATACAAAGCTAGTTACATGCAGCACATTACAGATGGTAACTGGTGTCTTCACACAAAGTTCTGCTCTGTGCACCTGAGACTGTGCTGTTGTTTAGTAGAACAGCCACTACATCCAGGAGAGCAGAGGTGCTCTGTGATCTGTTCTCAGATCACACAGGCTCCCTTTAAAGCAATCCATTGTAAGCTCTAATGCTTTGCTGAGTCAAGCTCCAAGGGAATATAGTTTGTTAGGATTGGATTTAGCCTGCATAGTTGTAAAAGAAGGCTGTCATAGGCAAAGAAGAGGAAGACACTGGCTTAGGCCAGTCCTTCTGGAAGTCAGCCCCGAGACACCTGCTTTGCAGCGCAGTACAGGGATGTCATGGTGGGAGCTGATGGAGCTCTAAGACAACTGCTTGGGGGAGCACAGCCCCACAAGTCCTTGGCAAGCAGGTAGCACCCACTCTGAAGAGCCAGCACAGAGGCACGTACAGAAAATCATAATTCTTCTGGCTTCTGGGCAGGCAGCAGCTCTGCCCTCATTTTTGATGAGATATTACTAGGTGGTGGTTTGAAGAGAAAACACTGGGAACAAGAAAAAAATACGCAAAACTCTTCCAACACAAGACACCTGGAAAGAGATTCTCCATTCACGGAGACCATCCAGCACTCTGGGGAGGCCAGTCTTCAGAGCCTTCATAATGAAATATGCCCCACATCCCACATGCCTCTTAACACTAGGACATGAAAAAAATTCGTTTCTAGGTCTGACTTCTTTGTCCTTAGCTCATTCTTTGAGCATGCGTCTTTATTGTGAAACATGACCTTGTTTTGTTGTTGTAAGATTCTAGTCTGAAAGGACTTAAGTCTTTCTCTGGTAACTTTGCACTTATCTCCTTCATCCCTGCCATTCAGCAAGGAGTCCTCTGCAGTGCAAAGCCACTCTGGCAGTAAGAATCATCCTGTATTACAAAACCAAACTGCCAGTGCTATTTTATTCTTATGTGCTTTACGCAGCTCCCTGCATCTAATCTCAGGACCTGGCTGTGAGGTAAACCAGTTATCGCCCCCAGCCTAAGTGCAAGCAAACTGAAGCAGAAAGAACTGATGTGATTTGCCCCGGGCCATGTTGGCCTCCCTGATCTAGCTGGAGCTCTCACTCACATCCTCCCTAATCCCCATGCAGTCCTCTAATTGACCTCTTCTGGTTGCAGTGGAGGGATATCCCTGTGCCCCTGCTGTGGCAGCTCCCCTGACTCCTGATCTGCAGCTGGTGCTTCATGGAGGATAAAGGTTTTAAACCACCAGCCACCGCTTCTGGGCATTGTCTCCAAACCCTGAAACACTTTTAAATAGGGGGCGGGGGGGTGGTGTGAAGGTTATATAAGGCTGCACTGGGAGCCCAGGACAGGGGCAGGGTGGGAGGAAGGTGCATTAGCAGAAATGGGCAGGAACTACAGATGGAGATGTTAAATGAATGAGTAAACATGGACTGAGTATCCTTATACCATCCTGGCTAGCTAGAATCACTTAGATCTCTATGTGACAGCATACAATAACACTTTCTTTCAGCACATTAAACTTACAGGGCCCAGTTCATCCCATTAGTTACCTCTCTAGGGCCAGCAGAGTTATTCCAGGAGTGAATACAGTCTAGATATATTAAACTTTTCATTATTTATGTAAATCACAGTGGCTTGGCAGAGCTTATGCTTTCCAGAGCTCGGTGGAAATTTCCTCCTGCCTGAGCAGTACCCAGGCAATGGGATGGGAGGGTCACATATCAGCTGATATTTTTAGACTGGGTGACAAATTTGTCAATACCCTGGTGCTGGACGCTGTGTTCCTGGGTGTTTACAAAGCACTATCTGCTTAAGCAGCTCAGTGCAGCTGAGGGGAAGAGCAGCTGGCACAGAAGTACCTTGTCAGACAATAAGTTAAACAGTTGGGAGTAAGAGATTTGGCTCTTTGTCTGTTGGGCACTACTGGGGATGTTTTGGTTTGTGGGAGAGTGATGTGATAATTTCATCTCTTTTTTAAAACCTCCAAAGTAAGCTGTGCTATTTTTGACAGTTATTTAATGATTTATAAGAGACAGGAAAATAAATGAGGAAGGGAGCACGAAACACAGATGTGTAGGTAAAGCTGAAAGCCATTTTTCTTTCCCTCCTGAAAAAAGCCATATTATTCCAGCAATTGAAGGTTTTGTTAAGTGCCACGTTGCGTGCAATTTCTTAGACCCTAGGAGGGGACCACTCTGTTCACAAGCTTTGCTACTTAAACACCTGTCTCCTGTACATGCTGACAAGACAGGCTTCATGTTTATCTCCCAGCAACAGCTATTTCTTCAGATTTCAAGGAAAATGTGAGATCCATGAACAGGCACCATTTTCACTATAGAAGGACCACTACACAGCCAGCCTGAATGGACTTGGTCCACATTTGACATGAACCCTGATGGAAGAGTGGGACTTTGTTCTCATCAGGGAATTTCAGCAGCCCTCATCCACAAGTCTAGGAGCCTCTGCACCATTTTCAGCTTCCACCTGAAGCTGTCAAGATGTCCTTGTGTCCTAATTTGATCCCAAGGCTCCTGCTCCCATTGCCTGCAGCTTAGGTAGCTGGGGGGCTGACCACAGGGTGCAGCCAAGTCTCCACGTGTCTGCAGAGGCTTCAAGAAAACTAAATTGCCCTGTTCTCCCTTAAACTGGGGCATGTCTGTGCACAAGCAACTACAAGAACTGTCTGAATCTGGGGTTTGGGTGCAGTAGATTGAAAACCTACAGAAGAACTGGGGTGTTGTGGCACAGCAAAGGGATGCTACTGTTTCATTTTTAATTATCAAACATCACTGCTAATTTACTTCCCCTGCATTGCTTTCCCAGACAGTACCATGACTGCATTACTTTCCCAGACAGTACCATGAATGGACAGTACCAAGCATTAACAGCCCCAGTGGAAGTGCTTAGCTGTTTCCCTTCCCACTAAGACCAGTGCTTGGCATGGGAAGCAGTGTCCCTTCTTGCCTGAGAGGGAAGCTTTCCTTTCTACAATCAGCATCACATCATACACAGGTGCTCTGGGGCAGGCTGGCATCCTAAGATACATCCATCCTATCACCAGCTTCTCCTTATGACCTGGACTCTACCAGTAAATTCGTACCTAGCTCATAAAGGTCTGCATGACCTGTCATGACAGGGATTTTAGGTATGTTGTAACAGCTATACGTCATCATGTTGCTTTTTCTGTTATCAGTTTCACCTACTGCTGCTCAGGAGGAAGTAAAGCCAGGGAGGATTGTTTCAGTAAACCAGAGCTGACCTGCCTGCTCTCAGAAAACAGGCAGGTAGGCAAGCTGAGAGCTTCAGGGCTTTATGCAACACTAGAACACCTGACATCTTAGGTTAGATGTAGATATACTCCATATCCCTTTTCATGGTAACTGTCACTCCAACTTACATCTCTTGGATGCTGTGAATCCTAATATTTTCCAGGCAGAAGGCACTCTGTCTTGTAACAGAAGTTTTCTGTGATTCCTGCAATTTTTAAAAAAACCTGCACAATCTTTTTGCAGATTCACGTAATTCAATGCATTTTACTTATGGTTCCATCAAAAAAAATTCTAGAAGTAGAGATTCCTGAAGGCAATGATGTTCACACCCAGAGCTGCTGTCCTCTCTAAGTGTCTCTGATCAGACTGCACTGTGCTACTCCAGAGATTTCTTGCAGCTCGTGCTGTCTCTGGGAAGCTGCAGATCGCTCCCTGCAAAGCCACTGTACCATAACGTAGCTGCCACGTGATTCAGTCGCAGCCTGCGAGTCCCCACATGCACAGAAAACTTGCTGTGAGCTACCAGGGGAATTTCTGCAGAGGCTCCTGGAACCCGCAGGGCCCTTTCCCTCCATCCTGACGCCAGGGCTGTATAAACTCCCTGTACAGTACCTGCTGACCCAGTAATGCTGCCTGAGTCCTCTCCATGGCAACGCACTGCAGTGTCCTCAGGTACAGGGAGGCATCCTGCAAGCAGGCAAGGATGGCCAGGGAGTCGATGGATCAGATGTACAGAGAATAATTTTAGCATTAGTTTTTCCATGGGGAAATTGGAGGCACAAAATTACTACCCAGAGGAAATGAAAGAATGTCTGAAGAAGAAAGAAATAACAAAATGAGTTATTTAAATATCCCTAAAATCATAGGAACATGGTTTACATGTCTCATGCAACAGACGTATATGGCCAAGCAGCTTCACGCATTTTAGGTACCCTCAGGGAATGAAAGTAATGAAAGTGGAAAGTACTTAGGACCTCAGGTGAGAAAGGAATGATGTTTCCCAACAAGGGTTAGGGTTTACCAGAGTGGAAAATTGTAGGAAAACTGTTCTAGACATCTCCAACTACGATGGCTCTCATACCACTACAACAAAGAAACATGTCCTGAATGAAGGGTGGGAGTAAGGATGGAAAAGAGAAGCCTGGGATAAGCACATACAGGACTTAAACAAATGTATAAAATAATGAAAATAAGACTGGGACCCTACATGAAAGTCATGATGAATTGTGAATTTTTTTAGGTCTCCTTCCTGGTGAAGGCTCCTCTATTACAGCAGCAGAGAAATGCCTTCTGGAGCACCCCAGCCCAGTGGCTTCCTCTGCCCCAGGCCTGCATGGGTGCTGCTCCAGGTATCTGTCAGGCAGCATCCCACAATGTTAGGAAGGAGCCTGAGCTAAACCACCTCCCTTTGGGCTCTAGGGCAGCAGCCAAGAGTGCTCAGGGTTCTCCTGTGAAGCAGAAGGTGATGAGGAGCACCTCTTTTAGTATTTGAATCTGGGCTGGCAGAGAAAAGATTTTTGCTGTGTGTCAGTGCTAGGATGAGGAGGATGAGCTAAGAAGAGGTATGTATCTCAAGACCACAGGATAAAAAACCACTTTTCT
>VYZP01013927.1:0-23170 GCA_013400635.1 Hypocryptadius cinnamomeus
CAACATTGTTCTCATACTGAATCCAAAACACCGCACTGCACCAGCTACTGAGAAGAAATTAACTCTATAACAGCCAAAACCAGAAAAAATTGGCTGCCTTCCTGTGAACGCAGGCAGCTTTTGTTGTTCATAGCAGCAGAGTGAGAACATGCACATGATGGAGTTTATTTGATTTTAAAGAGCCATTGCAGTCCTGGGGAAAGTTTTTATGATAATTTGTTATCTTTACATCAGTAACCTCAAAAGTTGTCACCAGTTACCTAAAGAAACATGTGGAAACCTGGTGACTTCAAAATTGTCATTCTCCTATATTAATTCATCTCTGAGTAAATCACCCATTCTGTACCTCCTCTTACTTAACACAGCACTTGCTATAGTCCTGTGTGAACTTTGTGCCCTCTGGAAGGTTAGAGAAAGCTGCCTCTGTGAAGAACGTTCCAGCAGCTATGGTTCCATTTCCAAGTCAATCAGAAAATGGATTCCTGTGTTTAGAAATTCCCTTTTTCCAGTTAGTTCTTTCTCAAACAAAAGCTGTTCAGAAATCACTGTCTGTTTTTGTTTTGTAAGGCCTTGGCCAATGATGCTGCTTTTTTTGTACAGGAGAAAGTAAAATTGACGAGAATGTTTTTGAACAATATTGGAGCATTTGGTTCTACATGTAAATGCTCAGTGCAAGTGTGTTGTGTTTGATGGCCAGTTAGTAGAGTTGTAAGTGAAATTATATACATTGTACTCAGTATAAATTCATGTAATTGTATATTTTTAAATGCTTGTATTCGTAGTGACAGGCAGTCTGGTTAGGATCACAATGGCACAGGATTAAAGACTGAAAGGATCTCTGCAGCCAGTGAATTATATATGGATCCAGAATTGGAACTTTGACAATAAAATGTTAATTTTCTGTATGAACAAGTTGACTGCTCGCTAGTGGTTTGGAATTAGAGAAATGTCATTCTTTTTCACTTTTCCAGATGTTCTTGGTGTCCAGTGTCCGTGTGTCCTCTCCCTTCTTTCTTATTTCATATGTTTGTCTTCTCTCCTGGTGTTTCCTGTTCTTGCCCCAGCATCCCCTTCATATTTTCTGTCGATTTGTCTTTCTGTTAAATTATCCACTTGGCTAAAAGCAATGTAAATCTCACAAAATTTAAGTTTTTCATTAATACAAAGTTTCTCCCATCTCCTCATTTGTTTGGAGGCTCCGTAGTGTAGTGATTTTATCCAGTCAGTAAGTAAAAGTTCAGCATTCATGGTATATTTAAGCAAACATAGCAGGCCTCCAGTGCTGGAGAAAAGATGGATTTATGAGAAATCTTAAATACATTTGGTTTAGATGGATTCAGTACATTTATTAAAACTTTAAACAAAGTACTAAAATTTTGGGAAAGGTATGGACTTGATTTTCTTCCTCAGATCACACTTCAGTTTTCACAAAGCTGTTCTCATTTATCCCTAATAACCATCTCTTTTTCTTTTTTTCCTGAAACCTTCAAGGCAACAGGAAATCAGGTGGTTCCAAGGCTGCCTGTTGGGCTCATTTAACTGTCACCTGGCAGAGCTGTGTAAAGCACCAGGAAGTAATTGAGATTGGATGGGAATGTGGCCCCTTTTAGTCTTGTACCCATAACAGACCTTGGCTGTGCTTTGTGTGAATAATGCTTTGCCAGAGGGATACAAAGTGAGATGATGTGAATTTTGGCTTCATCTGAGCTGAATGAGGGGCTCTAGCATGACAGATTTTGGCCCACTTCCAAACAGTGTCTAAAATGAAAAGCCTTTCCCTCATAATTCAAATTGTTTTAGGAAAAAAAAAAAAAAAGAAGAAAAATTTTAAAAATCCACAGCCAAACAAAAAATCCAAAACACATTAAAAAGAAAAATAAACCAAACACATCATCACCTTAGAGAGGAATTAATTAATATCAGTACAGAAATAACTGTGGGACTTCTCTTTGTTTACTGCCAGCCTCATACAGTAGATTGTTCAGCACAATCTAATGTGAAAAATTCCATGAGGATGGTTGACAAAAGAGCTTGGTATAGTGGGTTGCCTTTGAAGAGTGCCAAACACTCACATGAAAGTGACCCCTTGGATGCATAAGCAGCAGACTATTGTGAGAAATTCCCATTAAAATACATTGACAAATTTCAGAGGCACAGCATATTGTGGTAGGTAAGTAAAGTCCTCTTCAAATTTGCCCTAAATGAGATCATAGTTTGATGTTTTATTTCTTTAAACTTCGATATTTTCCAGGTTTTGGTATTCTAGATTAACATTTGCTTGGGGAAAAAAAAAAAGTAAAATAATATGTAACATTAAGGATAGCTTGTTGCATCTGTTGTAAGCACAGTTTGCTATTAGATTAATGGCCCTGAAGTAGAAATCCTTTGTGAATATAATAAACTGCCAAGGTGTTTCTTAGTTTATAACTATTGATTGAAATTTTTTCCCTCCTTCTAAAGTGTTGGCTCTCTAGGTTTTCCACAGTATATGTAAGTAGGCTTGAGGGTTTTTGCCAGAGGGTGATAATATTGTATTACTAGGTAGTTACATATTTTTATTTTAAGGACCTGTTCACAAAACAGGTCTGTTCACAAAAGCTCAGCATGGCAGAAATATCTTAAAATAGCACCAGGACTGGAAACAATGCAACTAAAATGTGAACAAACAGTTCTGGAAAGCACACACTTACAGGGAGGTCTTTGTAGGCCAGAAAAAGCATCTGTATTTGAAAACAGTGGCTGCTGACTTGATTTGCTTTTTTATCCCAGGGATATCTGACAGGGTTGTTACTATTAAAGATCTCAAAGTATTTAAACTGGAAGCTTCCCTGTGTTGCTTCAACCATGCTTTGTTGCAAAATACATGGCAGTCTTTCATTTTTCCCCTAGATTATTTTTAAATTTCTTTTTATCATCCACTTCACTGTCTAGTTGTAGATGTCAATTCAGCTTTCTTTCTGTCGTTGAGTAGGAGCCAACAAAGTGTCTTAGGCAAAGAGGTAAAACAAGGAGATAGTATTAGGTGAAGTTTGTCCTATGAAGTTAGTGCAAATTTACAGCCTACCATTGCTGCCCGTTAACTTTTGGGTGCTATTGGGAAATGAGGCTGAAGCATCTGCATCATGCTCTGTGGAATAAGTCACCTTTTCTTTTGAAAGAAAGCCCACTGGCATAGCTAATAATTGTTGTAAGCCTACCCTCTTCTTTATTTACAGGCTCACATCCTTGCACAGGCTGTGCCTGGAGTGATTTTTGAGTCTTGCATGAGAAGTTCAGTGTCTGCAGAGATTCTTGCAGAGCAGAGGCCTTGGGTGTAGTGTGTAGCATAGCAAGGTGTTGGCTGGTGAGATTACAGACAGTTCAGTCACCATTCTCCTTTAGTAGGTTCTGTAAGAAATCAGTCTCAGTGAACAAAAAATTGTCCGGGAAGACATGCAATTACTGGACTTGCTTACCTAGGCAGTTTTCCCCTTGTGTATCCTGGGATTTGTGCTAGCCACTGGAGTTCTTTCGCTAAGTTCTGAGTTGCACAAAGATTATTTAAGTGTGTTTGGTTCATCTCAGGAAATGTCTGACCTCTCTGGCAATCAGAGTATATTCCATGTGGTAGGTGATAGCGGAGAGGAATTTTAACAAACCAATAATTATGGATGTTAACCAAACCAATTAAGTTGGTTTGGATTCTTTAAATGTTTTTCTTGCTGTGTTGTTAGATGTAGTTAAGGTTCAATATATGCCTCATTAACTTCATTTCAGTAGTGAAAAATCCATTCAACCACCAGAAGAAACTTCAGGTTTCTGTGCTGTATTTGTAATTAATGTATATCTCTAAGTGGATCATCCTGGTGTTTTAAGATAATTCATGTCAATACCATGGATAAACCTAGTCCATTTCATCCTATACAGGTCTTTAGTTCTTCATTCTATAGTTCTTTTTGTTGGCTAAAAGTATTACTCTCCTAAGCAAATTCAGTTACTGCCTTTGTATCCCATAGTCTGTTCTATTTTCAATAGCTCTGCCTGCCACTGAGATACAGGGAGATGCTTTTGGAAAGATGGTAACAATTTCTGTAGTAGCATTGGGTTCTTGAAGATCTCTATTCAGTCAAAAGCATCTTTTGAAACCTTAAATGCAATTCACATTAAAGTAGTAGTTCCCCTCAGAAGAGCAGCAAAACGCACAGCTCTGACTTTAAGATCTTGTTACACCATTGCGGCTGGATGCTTTTGTTTACCCTGGAGGGGGTATTTTAAAAGTTGCCCAGCCACTTCCTTGTGCAGTCAGGGGAAAAGGTGCTTTTGAAAAGCCTCAGCTCAGTTTGTGTGCTCTTCACTCTACCTACAGCTTGTGTAGATGCTACAATACTTGCTATCATTCTCTAAGCTGTGGTAGTGGCAAGGGCTGTTAATTTTCGAATCATTGCCAGTCAGCTTTAAATGGGTTCCCAGCTATTTGAGTTGGGAAATACAAGTGATAGGTGTGTGCCAGAGGTCCTTCACCTGTGCTGGTCTGATAGGTCACAAGGGTTTGGAGTGGAGGGGGCATTTTTGGCCTTCCCTGACTATGTTTTGACACATCAATTTGCTTTTGGACTTCAGTCCTCACCAAGCCTCTTCTGTGGCTCCTTGTACATCCAGTAACTTCACCTCTTCATGTTGTACATGGGTTTATGAATGAGCCCTTTCAATGAAGGTCTTCTTTCTCTAGTGGCAAGCTTTCTTTCAGCACAGTCTTCTCATAAAGCTTGGAAGGAGTTGATGCAAAACCTCAATGTACAAAAGCACAAAGAATTTGCTCCTTGATGAAAGTGCTTGTCCATTTTGAACCAAATTTGTATGGACAAATAATACCCTATTCTGGTTCACAGAAGGGAAGCTAAGGTGAAAAGTGATTCTTTACCAGCTTGTTTTTATCTTCTGCCTTTCTGTGTTAGCTACTAGTGTTTGCCTAAGAGAAGCCTTAGTTTTCTCTGAGAAAAGCAGAGAGAAGAGGACAATCTATCTCAGAATTTCTCTGGGCTCCCAGCATGTTTAAATTATCTTGGCAGCAGGATCCCTCCTCTGGCATTATTCCACCAAAAATCTGCTGTCTAGTAATCTGTTGTAATTCAGTCTGCCTGAAATTGCAGGGAGGGTCGTTGAAAGAAGTGTTAAATGTGTGCCACCTGCTCCCACGGTTAGGTGCTGTGAGTATTCACTGTGAAGAAGAAATTCATGGAAAGAAGGGTAATTGGTGGGCAAGCCTTCCCAGCTCTTTTTTAAATAATGCATGTGTTCCTAATTTGCATCAGTGTGTCAGTTAAAGGAACCCATGAGCTTTGGCTCATATCCAGACCTAAGAAAATCCATAATGCACAGGAGCAAAATGCTGCATTTTGCTGGAGGCCCCCACCCCCCACTCCTTATCCCTCTTTTTTTTTTTTTTTAATGATCTTTCTCTGAAGAGAGGGTATACTCTGATCCTTTGATCAGTGTCAAACATGTTCTCAGGCTTTTGAAACTTTTCAGCACAACAAAGATGGGCTGGAGTCCCAGCCCTTGGAGAATGAAAGGAAGTTCAAAGTACTTCCCTCCTCTGAGTGCTTATGAAAGAGAATGTGGCTACTCCAGAGAAGATCCTGCACTTCACTGTTAGCAACACTGCATCCATAAGGACTAGCCAGCCAGAGTGGGCCAGCATGAAAGCTGTGCTCCAAAAAGAGATGAAGACAGAAATTTTCCAGCAAATTGTGTTGTGGTTGTATAGTGGTGATGGAGATATCGTCAAGCAAAACTCATGCCTTTTGTGCTAAGGGGCAACAAAAGCTTTTGTCCTTTAGGAAGGGAACATCTTGGATGTGCAGATTTAATGACTATTAGGAGTAAGCCCTTTAAGATTGAAATTTTACTTTGGCAAATTGGTTCTTTGGCAACAGAAATATTGAACAACTGAATGTGTCCAGCTTAGCCTGTCTTGATGCATTTGGAATGTTCTTAACTAGATGGGTTCAAAGGGGCTGCTGAGAAAGAATCTGAATTTAAAATGGAAGTTTAAACAGGAGGAAGAATAGTGGAGCAGGGCATTTGGGTCCAGCTCCATTTTTTTGGATATAGTTCGAATTCGTATTGGAAAGAGGAAGTAAGAGAAGTGACTTTGTAGGTGTGTCGTTATTAGTTTGGTGTACAGGCAGAACACTTTGCTCCGTTCTGTGCGGTGTAGAACAATCACATGTTATCTCACAGAGTGCTGGGCTTTGCAAACACAATCTGGAGAGCAAAGCCAAGCCAGCCTGCTGAAAGCAGCACCTGCATTCCAGTGCAGGTCATATGATGGAAGTTATAACCCAGGTAAAATGTTAATCACTAGACTTGGCACAATTGAAGCTTTTAATCTTTTATTGCAGTTTTCTAGGGAGAGGCAGGTTATGGACAACAGCCCGGAAAAGCTGAAGAAGGAGTTAGAGGAAGAGCTGCAGCTGAGTAGTGAAGACTTGCGTAGCCATGCCTGGTACCACGGACGTATTCCCCGGCAGGTACGTGGTCTTTGCTCTGCCAAGTGTGCTTTGAGCTTTTACAGACAAGCAGAATCTCACTGATGTGCTGTACACATCTCTGAATTAATTTAGTAGGAACATAAAGCTTATTTGTATGAAAGCTGTGGTGTTTATCACAGCTTGGCATAAAATGAGGCAGAGGAAGGTTTCAGGGCAGACCCTGGTGGGAAATAGATACATTTTAGGATTTTTGTGCACTGAATAAATCTGGAAATGGAATTTAAGCTTTGTATAAGAATACTGTGATCACATATTGTTTAGAGAACACTGACATTAATTTGGTTCAGTATTCTTAATGAAAGTTAAAATGTTTATTTTCTTTCTTGTGCTTGGAGCTTGGGGGAGAGGAAGAACGAACTGCAGGAAAAGCAATTTAATTACTTACATTTTGATCCTTACAAACGCGGAGTTACAGACATGGTAAGGCTGAGGTTGGGTCGGAGCTTCCAGAGCCGCTGGAGCTCCCCCTGCGGGCCTCCCTCAGCCCCGGGGCACGGCCGGCTCAGCTGCTGCCCTTGGCGTCCTTTTTATCTCATGAGAGGACTAACTCAAAACAGAAAAACAAGGTGTCCTGACTCTTCCTAGTCAGTAGTATTTACATGCCGTGTTCACAAAGAATAAAAAAATGAAAACTTCTGTCATATAAGGTAACAATGAAAGGGCAGAATCCAGGATCTTGTATTAAAGGCTTCAATACTTCAGTGTGACTATATCCAGATGCTTTAAACTTAAAATCCTGGGTCACTGCTTTCCTTTCATGCCTTATTTTCTATTAGCAAACTAGAAGAAATACATATGCAAAAGTGGGTCAGCTTCTGGCTGCTGGCTCCCTCCAAGAAGCCCTTTCAGATCTCTGTTGTGGGATGAGCTTTCAATTAAGAATTGGAGACATAATTCTTCTACCACACTTCATGCTTTGCTTGTATTTGTGACTTCGTGTATTCTTGCAGAGTAGCCAAATTAATTCCTGTGTTTAAGAATATTTTGTTGTAATGTATTGTTTTCTGATTCTGAAAGTAATTTTTTATGTAATTCTTTTTCCTCAAAGGTGGCAGAAGGCCTAGTTCAGAGAGATGGAGATTTTCTGATTAGGGATTCTCTCTCCAGTCCTGGGAACTTTGTTCTTACCTGTCAGTGGAAAGACACCCCTCAGCATTTTAAAATCAACAAAACAGTTCTAAGACTCAATGAAGCCTACTGTCGTGTTCAGTACCAGTTTGAACTGGAAAGTTTTGACACTATCCCTGGCTTAGTCAGATACTATGTTGGGAACCGCACACCAATATCGAAGCAGAGTGGAGCAATTATTTTTCAGCCCATCAACAGGACTGTGCCTCTCAGGTGTCTAGAAGAAAAATATGGTGTAACTCCAGTCCAACAAAAAGAGCCAAGCACCCCTGGAGGAAAAACAGAAAGTGCAAAAAGGCTGAGTCTTGGTATATCCAGCATGCAATCCCCGGAGCAGAGCATACCCAGAGGAAATCTTCTGAGGTACCTTAATTTTGCTGTCCTTATGGAAGGAAATGGAGTAAGTGTATCAGCTCCTGGTGGAGGTGATGTGAGTTTTCACTGTGATTTGAGATGGAATACTAGGCATGAGGGTTTGCTGATTTTTAGCAAAGGATCAGCAAATCCACAAAGTGAGAGCAAATGTAGACTCTGGAAGCACAACAGCACTGCAGTGACTTGGCAAATCCTGACCATGTAAGACAAAGGATTAAAATAACATCTTGCTGCTGCTCCAGAAAAGTCTGTTTTTCCATAGTTGACTTCTGAAATAAAAACTCCAAGTGTGGGACAATGGATCTTGATTTCCGTGTCCAAATCAAATGTTCCATTAGAAGGGAAATACCTTCATAAATGCTACAGGGTGACACATAGTATAGCCCATTTCACTGCCACTACAACAGCAGTTTATGAATAAATGAAGTACCTTTTATTGTCATAAGCTGCCCAAGTGGAAAGCTAATGATCCTTGCACTGGTTATTATATATTCTTGCAGTTAGATATGTATTTTAAGTGCTGCATATGTTGATATGTTTTTGTTTGCATTTTTGTTTACCCTAGAAACAAAGAAAAAAGTGGTAGCCAGCCAGCTAGTTTGGATCATGTTCTGGAGAAAAGATTCCCTTTAAAGGCTCACCAGTCAGAGAGCTATCTGCTAATAGGTATGTTTTCTAATTAGATGTTTTATACTTAGAATCAGTGTGTGTCCAGGTGGTCTGTTACTCTTCAGACCAAAGTGAGACTGCTGAATGTTCTGAGTACTGTAAATACATTATATTTAATGGCCACTGTAAGCTGTGTTAACACACTGCTTCTCTTCAAGTCACTGGAACAGGATTTTTATTTACTATGCACCAGGTAGTTGAGAACCTTAGCACGCAACTCAGCAGGCTTCCACACCAAAAAAATGACAGCTGTGGTTGGCATTAATACCATTTTTTATGGTATTACCTTTCCTCACTCGTGCTTGACAAGAACGGACTTGTTTCACTCATGTCTTTCTGCCAAAACATTTTTAAGTAGAAGTGGTGTTTCATGGAAATTCTGGTAACCACTTTTTCTCAGGGTAAGCTATGCAGATGAGGTAGTGTTCCTCACTAGGAGAAAAACATTGCCATGGCTTTTGTACTCAGTTCTGTTCTTTCGTCTCCCTCAATCTCTCTACCCTCCATCCCTTTTGCTCCTTTTGCTGCTGTCTGGTTCTTTGGCCACTGTCATTCTAAGCAAGGGATCCAGGGTGTGACAACACTTGGGGCATTTAGTTTCTCAGATTCTTCAAAGGTTTAAACAGTTTTTCCATACTAACACACTTATGTATAGAAGCTTGCAATAATGCATTTCTTCCCATGTGGACAAACTAGTACTGACTTCCAAGGCTGCTTGTTTTGAATACAGTACTGTTAAAATTCTTCATGCCTATTGTAGGAAGAGTTCTCATGACAAAGAGAATATTAAATATTTGTACAGTGAGACTGTATTTTGATAGAAAGAGTGTGCTCCTGTGTTTTAACAGTGGGATGGACAGACATTTATAAGGCAAGTTTCTGTCCCTCTGTAGTTGAATTATTATTCCAATCCATAGCTGCAGATACTTTTATTTTGGTACTACAACAGCCTGAAGACTTCTGCTGTGCATTTTGTCATAGGATTCTTTGAGCAGGTCCTGTTATCATAATGCTTAAGGGTGGTAACAGCCTGTGATTTGGAGTTTTTGTTTTATATCTGTAATCAAGCAGTAACACCTACAGGATGCAACTGGCCACTTTGCTGTTGATACCAGCAAATGCACCGGGAATTGCAGATTGGGAATGTCTGACACAGGACTCAATCCCGTTTCGGATGCCGAGGTTTGCATATGCAGCGGGTACAGGATGAGGCATTAATACACAGAAGTATATGGATCCAGCTCTTCAAACTAGCTCTGTTTCACAAAAAGATTAGCATTTCTGAAGTTCATTCCTTCCATACCTTCGTTCAGGCTCAGGCTTGACTTTGGGAAGTCTTGCTTTCATCTCAAACATGTCATTCTCAGAAATGACTCATCTTTTATGTGATACAGCTGGAAGTTGCTGGTTTTATAGCCTAGATCAGGTTACAAAGAAACCTCCTATTCCAAGCCATGGAGACCATCCAGCTCTGACAGGATAGCCTATGTATGCAGCAGGGACTGGAAGTATTGTCAGCATTACCACAGAATAATACTATGGTGCAGCTGTTCCATGTGTTTGGGATTTTGGGAGGATCAGCAAGTGAATGGAATTTGCTGGCTAGGTCATTCCTCAAAATATACAATTTTGCCAGCGATAATTGACATGATCTGTCAATATTATCCTTAGGAAATAGCATTAGGAGATGAACCCTGGCACAGGCACCAGGAGTTGTATGTATTTTGGCCTTCTAAAACACTGTTTTCCCCTGCAGGTTCAAGACATCCATCTCGATTACCTGAAGCAGATGCAAACTCCTGTCCAAGCTCACCTGCGTTTAGGACAGGCAGTGAACCATCTCTAAGCCCCACAGTTGTTCAGAAAGTCACCTCAGAGTCACAGCTAGGGGAAGCTCTTAGAGGATCAGACAGTCAGCTCTGTCCAAAGCCTCCACCTAAACCTAGCAAAGCCCCCCTGATGAAGCCCCCAGATTCTCCTTTGGCTTCCCACAGCTCTGAAGGACACTACTGTGAACTAAACCCTGCTAGACATCCTACAGCAGCAAAACAACCGTTGTGTCAGAAAAACAGCTATGTGGAACATCTGACACTAAAGGAGAAGGCAACATTCAGGAACTCTGAAACAAGCTATTTGATCCTTGATGATGATCCTGCAATGGACCCTGCAGGTCCTTCAGAAGCTTCAGCTCAGATCACTGAAGAAGACAGCATCTTTTCTGCACCTGTTTATGAGACAGTGTCTAGTTTTAAACCGAATGATTTTGAATCCAAACTACTTCCTCCTGAAAACAAGCCATTGGAAACATCCATGTTAAGAAGAGTTAAGGAGCTCTTCACCAACAATAACCCAAAGATTATTGCACAGCATATTCTCAGAATGGACTGCAAGGTAAAAAAAAAAAAAATCATGTTTTATTTTATATTGTGCCAGTTTAGACTTTCTAAAGAACTGATTTGAAAAGAATAATGGGTAGATTTGCAGATAATGTAATGTTTGTATTGCTTGCAGGAATTTTTAGGGTGTTTGTTTTCCATTTAAAGAATAAGAATATCCACAAACTCTTTGGACTAAAGGTCTCTCATCATGCTTGACTTTAGACTCAAGTTCTTGAAGTTCCATATGCCTTTTAAATCTCCTGTCAGTTGCTGCATACCCGTGATTCAGCTTCTCCTGTATTGGAGGAAGAGCTCTCTGTGCAGTAAAGCACTGTGGGGAGAACTGCTCACGACAGGAAATGGCTGGTTAGGGCAAAGAGCAGGCAGATATTACCTGGTTGCCACACGGTCATTATATACAATGTTCAGTGGAATTAAATATTTAAACTTCTAAAACCAGCTGCTCTTCTAACCTTTGTCTGAGTTCCTCTCTTAGAGCTGGGTAGGTGGTGTGAGAAAATAGCTATCAGGACTTGTGCTCTCCTCTCCTGTGAGAGAACTGTGCTAGTGGAATTGCTTAGAAAGATGTAAAAAACCACAAAGAACTGTTTTTCACATTGTAGACTTTGGTCAGCTGCCAGGGCTTGGAGATCAGCTAATGGATCAGAAAGACAGGTGAATCATCTCCTAATGAGATGATGACTTGGTGTAATGAAAGAAATGTAACTGCAGTTAAATCTGCATGACTGTGCTGGTGTGACTGAGAGCTGTACCTGCTGCAGAGCAGCTACAGGAACCAAATGCTATGGTGGGTATGTAACCCCCAGGCTTTGTTGGGCTTTGGCAATTTTAGTCTTTTTAAGAAGAGTTTGAGAAGCAGAACATATGGCTACTTACTGGGCAACTCCATTGCAGACAGGAAGGGAAGTGGGAGTGCTGGTGCTCCAGAAGAAGCACATCAGTCGCACTCCGCTGGTGCTGCTGCACTGATGGACGCTGAAGGTCTGAGGAGGGGGCAGTTCCCTGGAGCAGCCAAGAGTGTGCGTCCTGCCAGCTGCTGGGGGCCTGCCAACAGCAAACACAGCTTTTCCCTTCCTCAGTAGCACTGTTGGCTGCTGCTAAGTGAGGCTTCATGCAGACAGGGTGACTCAAAAAAACTCAGCTTCACAACTCCTTGCTCTTCTCAGAAGTGGTAGATTGAGGATTCTTTACTATGGTTCCAAGAGTATTAAGAGCATTATCTAACATTTTAGTTTCAAAATTCACTTTTTCCTTCCTTCTGCCTTCATGCCCTAATTTATCTTCAATATATTGTTAAAGAGTATGTCGCTTAAAGGCATAGGATATGCATGCCTTAGAGAAGTAGTGAGTTTATATGTATGCATATAATATTCAATTAGCTCATTATTAGACTCCTTATTTTAAATATTGTAAATATTGTAATGGAGCTAAGGCACTAGGTAGCCTGCTGGAATTAATTAAGAGTCATTGGAGGGCTTTGCATAAACAGATTTTTAGATTTTGGAGCAGGAACAGTAACTAGCTGGGACAGGTAGAGAAGTCTGTTTGATGTTCACCTCCAAATGCCGAGCCAGTGCCTGTCATTTTCTGGCAGCTTGTTGCATAGACTGCTCTGATAAGAACTGCATGATGCAATGAGATTGGCCTGTGAACTGGGCCAGAATGCTTTGTACTGAGATCCCAGGCTAAAGTTCATGTATCCTGTGTGTCATCAGTAGTTCAGTTTGCCTTTTAAATAATGACATTTCAAATAAAGAATCCCCCATATGGTAAGTGATGAGGTGAGTGTTTGCCACTTGCATACCTGTGATGGACTAGCAGTCAGTGTCTCCAGGGGCTTCATATCACTCCTGCTTCTCTAGAAGTGAAACAGGTTTTTCTACAGTGCTGTTTGTACTGGTGAGGCTTGTTGTGCAGCCCAGATCGCTTTCATCGTTTCATAGCCAAAAAAGCCTGCTGATAGGTGATAACCAGAATATTGCAGGCAGATTGGTTAGTAAATTTGTCAACACACAGGTCTTAAACCAGCAGATAATCTTACACCATCGTATTCATGTGGTTTTACTTATAATTAGCAATTATAATTGCTATTGAGGTAACCAGTAGCTAATACAATCTGTTTAAAAGGCAAAGACAAATTGGTAAGGGTGTCAGCTTTCACACACTGACTTCCTTAGCCACTCAACATTGTGTCCTTCTTAGTCCTTTTCTAATTCATCTTTACAAACTTTTATGAACCTAATTCATCTTTAGGACCCTGTGGTGTAACCAAAAATATTCTGAGCAGTAGTTTTTTTAGAAAGAAAAAAGGCAAAGCAAGTGTGTATGTCCTTAAGGCAAAGAACAGTGCCTCTCTGACAAAGGATCAAGCTGAGAGTGCACTGCATTTCCTGGAACCTGCATAGTAATCCCTTTACGGAAGGAGAGGATGGAGCATTTTGGTTACACCTTTTATGTTTTCTGATGGCTGTATCATTTAAAAAATATTTCCTTGGCTTTTTTGTGTAAGGCACTGAACATGCATAGGTTAAAGCTTTTCTTTGATGCCTGTATTGCAGTGTTGCATGCTGTATACTTAGCTCTGTATGCCATGCACTTACCTAGAGGACTTCTCTGTGGCTAAAGTTTTTTGGGTTTTTTTAAATGTTCCTTTTAAAATTCATACAGAGTTTTTTGCACTTGACAGGTGGCAAGGATAGTAGAAGTTTCTGAAGAGATGAGGAGGAATATGGGAGGGAACAGTGGTCTTGAACTGATCACCCTGCCTTACGGACATCAGCTGCGCCTTGACCTGATTGAGAGGTAAATGTTCCTGTTCCTCATTGCCAGGGCAGGTGGTCAGAAGCTCAAAGCATGGCTGCACTGTCTTCATTTCCTTCAAGAATGCTCTCCTGCATGTTTCCTGAATTCACATGTACAGATTATTTACTGGGATGGTGTGTACATTCATTTTGATTAGGAAAGGATTCCTTAAGTTCATAAGGCAACTGTCCCATGTAGTACAGGGAAAGGGGAAAGGTGCTGAAAGCAGGAACAGCTGAATGCTATCAGCTCTCCTTTACAAGCTCAAGGAAACTAAAATTCAGGGGAGCTATAATCTATCTGAGCATGTAAGCGTGTGTGGAGGAGACAGAAAGGTAGTATCCTTCTGCATGTGGCAAGAGGCTAGAGCATCTCATAAAGTAAAAAATTATTAACAAAGATTTCTGAAAAACCTCTGTACAAGTTAAGGGGGAACACTCAGGGTGTTCTGATCTACATTTTCTGCTTCATATTTTAGTAGTTCGATTACTGAGATATTGGGGGGTGGGGGTCGGGGTCACAGGATTTGAATGTGGAGGACACCGTGAATTGGGGCAACTTTCCCAGAAGTGTTCATTCATTCAGTGCTTGAGCAGAATTTTGTATAGTTAGTAGCATCTCAGGAGAAGTTGTTAAAACATTAATTTAAAGCCTGTGTGTATTTATTCCATATGTCATTATTGGTTTTGGTGCAAAGATGTTAGTAAGACTAAGTTTGCTGGGCATGTCAAGATAAAAATTCACCTTTGAACTGATCTTTGAACACATGTAAATTTAATAGTTTGTAATTGGTTGCATGAATTGTTTCACTTACAGGCACAATACCATGGCGATAGGAATAGCTGTTGACATCTTGGGTTGCACAGGAAATGTAGAAGAGCGAGCAGCAACATTAAACAGGATCATCCAAGTTGCTGTGGAGTTGAAGGAGTCACTAGGGGATTTATATGGATTTTCTGCCATTATGAAAGCACTGGAAATGCCACAGGTAAAAAATTTACGTTCCAAAATATGGAGTTGTTTGATGGCTTATTTAATTTCATTTGAGCAATTTCTTCAAGACTAGAGAGAATGTCAGAATAGTCTTCAGGACTATTCTATGACTTTGTGACTAGCAGTGTACTTTTCCTGCTTGGACCCAGTAATGGGTATTCTCTATTTTGCATGGACAGGTCAGTAGACTAGAACAAACCTGGATGGCTCTAAGACACTGTTATACCCAGACTGCCATTATGTATGAAAAACAGCTGAAACCGTCTTGCAAAGCTTTGCATGAAGGACAAGATGAGTGGACTAGTGAGTATGAGTGACACGGATTTCTATTTGGCATTTTAACCCTGTCCTTACTGATTTCCTGTAATCAGTGTGGGGAGATGAGGCAGCTGTTCTTTCCATAGCTGTGCATTGTACCTTAAAATTTTGTTAACTTGTATAATGTCATATGATTATGAACAGAAGCAAAGAGTCTGCCAGCCAAACATCAGTATGTGTTTGTATTGTCTGTATCCCTGCAGAATATAACATTCTTCCCACATCCCTGCTTCCTCTGCGTTGAGCAGAAACTGACACATTGCATCACCTTGCCAAAAAAAAATGGGGAATAAAAAAATCTCTCTCCTCTGGCAGATTTTGCTTCCTATTTTCTTTGTCTATTAGATCAGAGGATGAATCCTCAAATAAAAAGAATGGGTTAGGTAATTCTGGTCAGATTAGGTGCCCCTGTGCCAGATTCACTGTAGCTCTAGTTTCTAGAGGGATGCAAGGCAGAGAAAATAATTTCTCAGAACATTTCTCCAAGAGAACAGGTAGACAGTGAAAACTTTTTAGCTGCTTGGATATGTTTTACTGGAATGACCAATTCTGAAAATGTTTAAAATCTGGGCCACTGTCTAGTAATTCAGCAGAACTTTCCCCTCTAGCAAATGCAGGTTTCCAACACCAATTGGTGTTGGTCTTCTTCCCCAACCAGTTCACTGCAACTTGGTATGACGGGTATATTTAAGGTAAGGTTTTTGAAGGCTATTTGTCCTCCATCTGAAAGATGGAAGACAGACAGTAGTTTCCAACTTAAAAAAGGACACTGCAGTTACAATTCTGTCTTCAATTAACAATAATGTCTGGTGATATGAGATGTATGGTTGTTACTCTATTCCAGAAACTATCAGTGCTCCACAGAACAACATAACAGTGCCACTGCTGATGCCTCTTGTTACCTTGATGGAGCGCCAAGCTGTTGTTTTTGAAGGCATGGAGCTGTGGGAAAGCAGTGATCAAAGTGGTGAAATAATGCTCAGGCACTTGGGCACAGCTCGCCTGATCGCGGAGCACGCCGAGACCTTCCGCCTGGCGGCAGAGCGGCTGCTGCAAGGTAGGAGAGACTGCTGCACTGCCACACCAGCTGGGGCTGCTGCCTGCCCACGTGCCCTGGCTGTCAGAGAGAGAAATTCTTCTCCTCTCTGGCAGGAGCTGAGAGAGCAGTAAATGTCCTGCAGGAAATTCAGTCTGAGAACAACATTAATATTGTTTAAAAGCAGACAGTAAATCATTACAGCTCTCCAGCAAGCATTTTTGCTAAACATACTCGAAGTTCTCATGACTCAATATGCTGACCCTTCTGGCAACTGAACAGAAGTACAGTACAGACTGAGGATAACTTCCTGTTTTCTGTACAGTATAAAATTCCTACTCTGATTATTATAATTAAAATACCACCCTAAGAGTCTTTACAACAGTGCAAGTTGCAGCACTGAGATTGTGACCACTTACGGCCAGAAAGCAGCAGCATGTTAACAATGTGACTTTATTGTTCAGACTTGCAGTGGAAAAGTTAAGGGAGTGGGGAGAAATACAGTAATTTCTGCAGGTAGCATGTATACATTAGTAATTATATTTAAGGTTTGACTACAATGACAATTCTAGACATTAGAACTGAGCAAGGCTAGCCTATCCCAGTAACACTGATTAAAGCCATCAATGTTACTAGAATGTCAAAGCTGGAAAGGTTTTGTCACTCTTTTACGAGCTTGTTAAAATCATTGTACAAACAAGAACCCAGTGCACTACAGCTTATTTGGAGAGAAGACAGTTTAAAAGCCATTTCTACAGAACAAAAAAATTTGCCTGGTGGTCATACTGTGGGATTCTTTTTACCTACTAGGTTTTCAGCCAGATGAAGAGCTAAGTGAAATCTTCAAGACAGAATTTCAAATGAGATTGCTCTGGGGCAGCAAAGGAGCACAAGTTAATCAAAGTGAAAGATACGAGAAATTCAACCGGATCTTAACTGCACTTTCCCGAAAACTGGAACCTCCTCTGGTGAAGCTGGTGGAACAATTAAGTATATAAGACTCTGGAAACACTATTTAAGTAATATACTTGAAATAACCTTAGCATTCTTCTGGCAATTTGATACTGCACAAACTTCTTGCATTTCACAAGATGTTTAGAACTTTTAACTGCACAATGCACACTTGTTTTAAAACTACTGATTTCTAAACAAATTATTTATTTACTGTGTCACCAAGTCATTTACTGATCCCTCTAAACAGTTAGGTTATCCCTTTATTTCCCCAAAGTTGCAATGTTTTAATGATGCCAAGGAGTAAGGGCATTGGCATCTTAATATTAAGATGAAGCAAATAGTGTAAATAAAATGATAGATTAATTATCCGACATGGCAGGAAATTTGTTGTATAATATTCCTTTAATGAATATAAAAAACACTGTAGATAGAATTGTGAAGTGCATCTTTATGGAAAATAATTAGCATATTTACAAATCACAGAAACACTGCAAGTTGCAGAAATGATCCTTTACCTGTAACCAGAAGGCTCAGACATCGCTGTGCCTGTGGAAGCAGTCTGTGTATGTGTTGGGACAACTTCCCCTTTTTTTAAGGCAGCCTCTGTAGTACTTCAGCTTTTGCTGGGGCCTGCACAACAGCTACGCTGCCAGGAATGAATGATGAAATGGCAAGAACAAACAATCCAGATAATTAAAATGCTTTCAGACATGAGTAAATGTGGGTGTATGTATGTATTAAACTTGCTCCATTTACTGAGGTGAATCACTTTGGTAAGTACTTTTTCCTTGGATGAAGACAAAGCCTAAGGTGTTACCACTTTTTTACAGGAAATCAGCATGCACACAGTTCATTTTACGAAGAGTCTTAGCAGCAAATCCCACACTGTTATATACAGAACTGGAGACAGGGTTGTCCTGAGCTGTTGTACAGATATTTAAGTCAGAGCTGCATGTGCTTGTCAGTAAGCCTATTTCTGGAGTGAGATGTTACTTAGAGCACTGGAGTACTGGAGTAGGATGACAACAAAACCAACACCAGATCTGTTCCTCCTAGCTACAATACCTCCAGAACAAGACTTTACAGACCTCATACTGAACATGTGCCTATCAATCTTAACAGAAGACAAATGGGGAAGCTAATTACTTAGACCATGAAAAGATTTTTTTATTCCATGAAAATATTCTCAACAGAGAACACTATTTTTAAACAAAGCATTTAACATTTAGGAAATCAACATGTGCACAAAAAAGGATTAAAAAATTACTGGAAAATGTTTGATTCTTTAAGACAACTCATGTTCAGAATTTTAGAGTAAGTGATTTATAAGCTGTGCAAGTACAAATGCTTTTTCCTATGTTTAATAACCCTCATATAAGTTGCACTATCCCTCTTGAAAGCAACCTGCCTCCAAAGGAAGCAAATCCTGGTTTCAGAAAAACAAACAGTAGTGTGAAAAGAACATATTTAGTCTTTTATCAGGAACTGTTATTACTGACCTCCAAGGCTGTTAGCCAGGCAGACCACAGGCCCTTAACCAGAAAATACACAGATCACATTTCTTCCTCTTCACAGAATTACAGAATATTCTGGGTTGGAAGGGACCCAAAAGGATCACTGAGTTTTCTCCAAAATAAAAAAGTACTAAATTTAAAAAAAAGAAGGAAAAAAAAAAAAAAAAAAAAAGAAGAAAAAAACCCCAATCCCAACAACCCCCCCAAAAAGCCCAAACCCAAAAAACTACCTAAGTAGTTTTGTCAGTATTGAGTAATGTCACATTATTATATAAATAACCCTGTATACAAGCTCCAAAAATCTAAACTTTAGAGTTTAATAGGCCCCATAATACACTAGGTCAAGCTGTGTAATAGTGGTATACATAACAAAAGGAATAAACCTCTACACAAGTCACTCAAATTCAGTTTTACTGGTAGAACAGTTCCTAATAACACTGAAATGAAAAAGAATCCAGCACTGCTGCATCCACATATTGCTTCAGACCCCAGAAAAACAAGATGTTTTAATTATTATTCCATAATACACTGCCAAACAGCAGGTGGCTGGGTTGACAAGCTTGTGTTGATGTAAGTATCCCTCCCCCCAACACCTCTAGTCTAATTCTTATCACCCTAATCAATCAGATATGACGTATTTATTAATAGAACCACAAATGGGAGGCAAGACAACATAAGCAATAGGGGCACTGCAGACAACTATATTTACACGTATAAACATATCCAAATTTCAATTGTTTACAAGTAAAAGTGCACAAAGATCATTACGAAGTATCACTCAAATGTCACCTGGTCCATACAATGAAGCATCACCTGGAAATGGACTAGCACTGCAGTAATTGAAATTGGAACGTCATAGTGAAAAACTAAAAGACAGTTTCCATAAAAATCTTTTAAAAAAATATTAAAGTCAAATGAAGAGATACACGTTTCAATGTATAAAATTCATGGATGCACCATGTATCCAGTAAAGTAGAGAGCTCTAGAAAACACCTACCGTGGCTACCTCAGCAGCTGCAGCACTGTGGAAAGAGCTGAGACACAAAGCCCTTTGTGGGATACTGTAAGTGGTAGTGTTGGCAAACAACAGATTTAGGCACTCTAGTTTAAGGCAGCAGTTGAATGGCAAGTGGTTGACTTCTGAAAACAGTCATTAACTTGCAGTGGTGAATCCTCTGGTTGTGCTCCAGGCTGTCAGTGCTCACAACAGGTTACTGAAGGGCTGAAGGTGGACCACAGTTCTAGGAGTTTCTCTTGATTGCATTGCAGGCTAGAGCTGAGATGCATTATTTCCCCAAATGAACAAAATACCTTACAGTCGTTTATCAGTTATGCCAAACATCTGGAATGTAATGATGGTTGCAGTGGTATTGTTATAGCAGCATACATGGATACTGGGATGAAACTCTAGTGCTGAAGATATTTAAGAAAATGATTTGTTACAAAACAAGATGAGCAATGATGGCAGAGTGTTACACAGAACATGCCCGAGTGTCCTAGGCATGCAGGAGGAGGTTAACGGCGAGCATGGAGGTGGCACAGGCAGACTGATAACTGACACAGGGCTCTAAATGACCGCCAATAAAAGTGAGTTGGAAATGAGCATAATTGAGAAAATCAAAATGTAGCACAAGCTAAAGTATAGTTTGTGCACCTGGGACAACCTAGGACAATGAAAATAAAGCAATTTTAGGAGCAGTAGCTTTTTTACTCTGGTAATGGAACTCTATTTTCCTGCACAAATTGAAGGTTTTGTAATACATCCTTACCTATATATGGAGATGCTAAGATGTTAGTGACTACTAAATGTATGTCTGCATGCATTCATGCAACTAGCTTGTCTCTTGGGCCTCCCAGTCTAGTACCCCTCCCCTCCCCACCCCCACCCCCCCCGCAGCTGCATGTAACCTCCTTCAAGATCTCGCCCATTTTCTCAGAAACCCGCTTCAGGAACCTGCAGTCCAAGAGGAAAAAGAAAAGAACAAAGTTACTGAAGGCCTTTAGAAGACAGAGAAGCGTGCTCAGTTCTAACAGGCCAGTCTCAGTGGCTAAACGTTAGCCTTCTACTTAATTCCACAAACTCTCATTAGAAATACAAAATCAGCTTTTCTTTTCCCCAGTAATCAAGTTGTGCAATGCAGTTTCCAGTCCTCAGTGATTTAACAATGAGGAGCATTACTGTACATTTAAGACACTGTCTTCAGACTAAACACAATACAATTTAAAGACTTAGTTTACAGGCACAGATTAAGAATATAAAATCATTCCCTTATCAGGAGCAGAGAGTTTCCAGTAAGACATCAAGCATTACATGTGATCTTTTTTTGTTTGTTCAAGGTATCTAGAGTTAAAACAATGACATCATGTCAAATACAGAACATTCTACATTACAAGTACTGAAAAGGAAGGAGATCGGTCAGTGGACTTTCTGTCCTTCTTAATCATAATGGTTTTTCCTGAGTATTTTTGTTGAACTTTCAGAATCAGAAAACATTTTCCTGTTTAAGAAGTGAAAGCTGCCAAGTATTTGCTAAGGAAGGAAATTAATAATTTTCAGTAACTGAGTTCAGTTAGTTATTAGAGGAAAAAGATCTCTGTTTTAAGAATATAGTTTAAGTCATAAAAGTAAGAACAGTAAATCTCAGAGATCTTTAAAACTTAAGTATTTTTTCAGTTTCTATAAAAACTAAAAATTCCACAGAGCAAGCAGGAATCTTTGTCTTTTTTAGTTCAATAGGTGAATTGGATTTAGTGCTTTATAAAGCAGAAGTCATTGGTCAAAATTACAGACCAGTGTGAGATGCATAATTTAATGTAGTCCTCTCTCAAAGGACTACAGCTAACTCCCCATGCAAACAACCAATCATTTCTGACTTCTGATTCTGTAATTCTTTCCATGAGCCTGTATAACTTACAATTTTTCCACTATTTTCCCTGGGGAATGTACAACTGAGAGCTGCCAGTTTTACTGTTAGATATAGGTTACTGCACCTTTGCTGTTTTTCTCTAGCGTTACATCTATATATGATGTTGGCACATAGCCTTCCTCTCCATTTTGTCTTCGAGCTCTTGTCCACCCATCTCCTTTGTCCTCCTCAATAATGTACAAAATTTCCCCTTCTTTCATTGCTAGGGTGCCTTCATTATGACCTGGGAAGAATAAGAGGCAAAGAAATCTTACTGTTCAGACAGAATTTCAAGTCATCTTTTTCCCAAGGCATTGTTTCCAAATTATATATAAACAGGAAGCATGAAAAATCTGTGCAAGAGAACATATGGCCAAACAGAAAAAAAAACCCAGTACCAATTTGTAAAGCTGAATATTTTTCAATAGCTGTGCTAATATTTATCTTAAAACAGCACAAGTGCTGCTCATGAATTAAAGTAATTTATAAAGTACCTTCACTGATCTTTAAAGCAATTAGTTACTCACACATGTAATTTGCTTTAAAGCATTTTACCTGTCTTCTTTATAACAAACCATCCATGCCTTACCGTTGAAGAATCTCAGTGCACGTGGTTGACCTTACCATCAAATGGATAAATTGCCTTGCAGTGTCCTATAGCTGGTAATGGATCATCATCTTCAAACTCATCATCAAACTCATTGGGATGAGTGTGTTGCTGTGGTGGGCCACGAACTTCCTGGTTGGCATCATCCGTGTAACTCCCTTCAGGGCTACAATGCAATGATGGGAGCATGAGGACTCTGAGGAGTCCTTAGCTCCAAAACTCACAACATCCATGCAACACAGAAAGGGCAGGTCATGGATATTGTTTTGGAATTCCTGTTAGTTTTTGTATTACTGTCAGAAGCGATTTACTGAAAAACTCTAGCAAAAGTCTAGACTGCATTCCGCTTGAGAAACAAACAAATTTGACACACCTGTCTCCACAGAACGTGGAAAACTAGTGAGCCTTATGCAATGGAATAAGACAGGTTTAAAAGGTACTGCTATTTAATGAGCAGGTGTTTCAATTAGACTATTTTTATATGTTACCAGAATGGCAGGAAGAGACCTTTAGAAGTCAGAACCAGTTAAGATTTTCCTTTAGAAGGAAAGGAAAATCATCCACTCGGGGAGGGTAAGTAACACCCATCACTCCTGTAATCTCAAGAGAGCTGTACAGACACTAGCACAGGATCTAAAGCAGTAGGGACAGAGTAATGACCTCTCTCGGCCCTGGGTGACAAGGTGGTTGATGTCGCTGCTGTGCCGCCTGTCGCTTCTGGCTGCTACTTTACCTTCAACTTCAGAGAGCCAGGCCTTGGGGAAAAGAGGCAAATATTGGTGTCAAAGAAAAATTGATTCTAAACCAGCACATTTAACAAATGCATTGTACTGCAGACAGTTCACAGCCACACAGAGATTGTGGTCAGATGTCAAGTCTCATAATTACTTCACACAAAGCATGAACCTATAATTTATGCTTAGCCTATGCTCCATA